>JAFMSR010000019.1:11615784-11658240 GCA_022818135.1 Saxidomus purpurata
GCAGTCATAATACAGATGTTCAGTTCAAATTTTAGTTACATTGTTACTGATATTTCCCATTTTGAAATTAGAACCGACATAAAAAAGATGAAAAGTAGGTCACGTATTTCATTGAGGTGTAAATAGAGACTGGCATTAAGATTTGTGTCAAGGTGACTAATAACCATACATTATAAAACATCAACAGTGGGCAGGAAAATACACAGTTAAGGTGTATACCGTGAAACTGTAAATGTTCGAGGGACACTTAGTTTTTGTGGATTTTGTCCACGGAGCCAATAGATCTAAGAATTAATGACCCAGAAGAAAACCTGTTAATGATTACAATCTTATATGGTAAAATCCAATAATTTTGCTACCCACAAAATTGCTTTTTATTAAAATTCGTGAAATTTTATGCCCACGAATTTACATGCATTTATAGTAATTTTGAGCACATAAATCTCTCGCTTCCTGCGTACATTCTGTTACTTCATTTATATTAGCAAAGACAGTATAAATTTTAACTCTTTTCTTAATTACGTAAACCGGTTAAAACAGGTTGAATCATGACCATGAAAACTGAAACTCCGTTTTACAATTGTATACATGCATGTATGTTTGAGTTTACGAATAATTAGACCAGTTTATCGTAATGTGCATTTAACACTTTAGAAAACCTTTCAGTGTCACTCCAATCTGAAACAAAGGACAAAAAGTCTCAATTATTTGAAAGTGCAGTTTTTGAAAAGTGACAAGTTGATATTTATCACAGTGGATCAGTTTACGATAATATTACGCCGGTGTTGGGGGAATGACTCCCTTTAGGAGCATTACGGTAGTGTCGCATTGGTTGTGATTGCCAGCGAGCTATGAAATGTGAATTTAATAATTAATACAGAATTTTATGTTAACATTGCAATTATTTATAAAGCAAAGTGTTCGGGAATTTAATAAATGCACAATTAAACGTGAATTTGGACAGCTCGAGTGTACACATTTTATTCCAGAGAAAATAAATTTTTATTGCTATGTAGGCAAGTTCTTTGTTTTTTGGTACAACAAAAGTGGCAGGATTTATTTATGATTTATAAATAAAATTAGAAGTTTCGATAAAATAATTTTCACAAAAATGTTTGATGATTTATGTGGTTTTCTTTTTTCGATGCAGAGAAAGTAACAATGGAGTGAATATAATATAATTTATCAGATATTTTTTTCTGCACAAAAGTTGTAATTGACAGCTCTGATTGGCTGACTGGATCCCTGGCTGTGAATTTTATTGCACTCTGCCAGTAACTGCTAGGTGATAACAATTTTGCAGTAAAAAAAAAATCTCTCTTCTTAATGTATACTACATGCGTTGAAACAATACTTTTTCTAGCATGCAGGTGCAATTTGTTCCTGTGACACGTGCAGAAGTTTTGCACAGGATTTTATCGTCTGTGATGGAATCTTGTACAGTTTAGTTGAGGGAAAACTTGTACAGTTTTACCTTCGATATCAAACGGATATATAGCGGATATATAGGCACTTAATATGCAACAATTAATTGATGCAGGAGTTACAAAAAACAGGGAGACTTCCACCCATTAGAGATGATAGTATTAGATATACTTGTGGCTCCAATTACAGGCTCTACCTGAATAACAATAGAGGTCCTTGAGACAGACCGGAGAAAAAGTTAATGTTCTGTAGGAATCTTGACTTGTAAAATATTGAAAAGTTAATTTTCTGTAGGAAACTTGACTTGTAAAATATTCTAAGGTAAACTTTAAGGAATTTCTGTGGAAGGAATTCTGTTACTGAGGTGACATATGGATAAGGTCGCGGGAGGAAATGCGTTAAAACTGGGCGGTAAGCTCAGAGTCATAGAACAGGTATATTTAATTCTCATTTTGTTGTTGAAATATATGTTTTAAGTAATAGATAGAGTACTGTTAGCGAGAATGATTATGTTTTTTCAAGGAGGCATGCGTGCGAGTAATAACATAATTGTTTAAGCAAACAGTTCTTATGACTTGTATCATATATAAATCAATTTCCTGTACTACTCTATTTAAACTGTGATTATTTCAGATAAAGTATAGTTTTAAACTCCTCCCCCTTGCACAATTAAAGCAAGGTATCATAAATATATTATATTGCTCTAATGCAGATTGGTACAACTTGTGTATTTTAACAGCTAATTTAAGTACAAAACTATATGATTAAATAGAGAGGAACAACACATCAAGACCAGGGTAAATTAACTCAAAATTTAATAAACTACCGGTTCGGTCTAATCTAGAGCTAGTTTTAGTGTATGTTTGGAATGATTTCTAGGATATATTTAGAAGCTGCAACAAAAATCTCTAAAATTGTCCAGACAAGTCATGGAAAATCTTTGGCTGATCATATAGAAATTTTGAATACATAATACATGTCCATACTTCATCATTTAAGCCCCCACACCTGGTTCTGTAAGCTGGCACCAGTTGTTGTTCAAACTAGCACCTCAGATCCTTTGAGCTGGCACCTGGCCTTTTCCAGCTGGCCCTTAAAGGGTTTGTTTATGCTAGGGCTCTGTGCAAATACCTCATGCAGGTCCATGGCAATTAAGTAAGTTCTGAAAACTAGTCCTTAGGAAATACACATGAGTACATTTTCAGCAAATTTTCAGGTAGGTATTCACGTGTTACGGATTAAGACGAATGATATCTAGTTCTGTGTTTTTTGAGATTTTTGGAGTGTCATTGTTTTGGTACTGTGAGCTGGCAATGAGCTCCATGAGTTTGCTTTCTGTCTGTCAGCAGATTGTATGTTGCGGTAACTGTTGTTTTAGTTCACTTTGCACAATGATTACAATTTTGCACAATGATTCCAATAAATCTGGCACCTTAATTGGTAGATTCAGAAATGTCAAATTTAAATGTCTTCAGAATAAATAGAAATATAGCTTCATTATTGAGTAACTGAATGAGTGACTGAATGATTGAATGAAGAAATGAAGAAATGTCCAAATGTCCAAACAAACCAAGCAATAAAAACAAACAACCAATAAAATGATTGAATGATTGAATGATTGAATGAATGAATGAATGAATGAATGAATGAATGAATGAATGAATGAATGAATGAATGAATGAATGAATGAATTTCTAATTATTATAAGTAAAATGAGAGAATTTCTCTAACTACAGAGAATAACTAATACAAGGTATATATCATTTAGCAGTTTATATTTCTGTAATCATTTAATTAAACACAAATTTGAGACAATCATGTTGTAATTGTGTTTGAAACTTGATTTCACTCAGTTACACAGCTGATTTCACAAGTAACAAAGGAGTAGACATATGGGAGTTAATTTCATTGTACATGTCTAATTAGGGGTGTAAAGCGGTAATTTTGAGTACTTAGTTGAAACTTGGTAATAAATGTAAATTGCCTGTCACTTGACACTCTTTAAAAATGTATTAATACTCTGGTAATTTAACATGTTGGCTTTGCTGTTAAAATTGTATTTGCAATGTTATTATTCAAGTATTGAAGAAGTGATTTTGATTTCTGATTTAAACTTTTTGCAAAACAAATTGAATTTGGTTTGCAGGCCTAGAAAAAAATGATCATGTAGTTCCACTGACATGCAGAAAAATTGTGAACAGTAACATTACTGTTGTCAGTTACATGATTATAGATTATTTGTGGAAATGCCGTGGAGCAGTCAGGTGGCGCATTCACCTCAGGATCAAAGTGTCCTGGGTTCAATTCCTAACATAGCGGTAGTGTCGGTAGTGTCCTTGGGAAAGATACAAATAATTCCACACCATCTGGAATGATGGAATTGAGTTAGAAAGCCATTAATCTAAGTAAACAAATTAGTATAATCAAATGTTTATTTCATAAATCTAGCACTTGCTTAGACTTGCATTCCATTAATTTTAACCAGGACATTGCATAAAGTGTATTTCATATGTATGCTATCACGTAGACAGCATGTATTCATCAGTTGTGGACATGACAATTACAATGTTTTCATTATACGTCCTTAACCTAGCATAAATTGTTTTGAGCAATTCTGGACATTAGATAATGTATTAAACAATTCCGGATATGGTACAGATTGTATTTAGCCATTTTGGACATGGCATATTATAGATTGTATCAAGCCATGGCATAGATTATATTCAACAATTCTGGACAATTAGCCTAATTTGTTCCAGCAATTTTGGACATGTATACAGATTGTATTAACCAATTCTAAACATGGTATATTTAGGAAATAGATTTCACTTTTGAGTGATATACCGGTTAGTATATCACTGTGGGGAGTGTAAATGCGTAGTAATCTAATCACGAAGGCCAATCACTGAGTGATTAATTACAAGCATCTACTACGATTTGTTTTACATGATGTGAATTCATTCACAACAATACCAATCCAAGCGTATTAGCGCGTGCACACTCGTAGATGTTGTGTGAAAATTACACGGGAGGGAATTTCAGCAGTCAAAAATAGTTCCGCACGCCTAGCGTGATATACTTAAAATAGTTTTATCACGCTGAAATCCTTCTTTGTGTGTATAGGAGAAATTTCCAATAGTGTTAAAATGCATCAATTCTGGATTATGGCCTAAATTGATTTGTACCATTCTGGACAGGGCAAACATTCTTCTCTTGAATCTGGACGTGACATAGATTGAATGGCAAAAGTAACTGATTAAACCTGGCATACGAAACCCAATCTGAGTAACTGTCTGTCTGTCTGTCAGTCGGCAGTTAGTCAGACAGTAAGTCTGCTGTGTAACCGTAGATGGAACTTGTATCAAATTTTCCTATTGTTGCCTGATATTTGATACTATTGCTTCTAAAAGAATAGGCAGAGTTGCACTTTGACAGTGAACATGTCTAACAAGACAGTGGAATGTGTCACACCATTGTTTGAGGTGTAGTTCTGTCTCATTATCAAAAAAAAAAACTTGACAGTGCGAAAAAAAATCTGATATTTTTTTCAAGATATATCAGTTGTTTTTTTTTCAAATTCATTCCACAACGATTAATCCTTTAAAACATTTTTTAAATTCTGTCTCATTATCAAAACAAAAACTGACAGTCCAAAATAAAATCTTTTTTTTTTCTTTCAGATCCATTCCACAAAATAGTAAAGGGTTAATATGCAACTCTTCTAAATTTCTTAAATGAACTTGTCCATTGTTCAGTTTGGGTGGTACCATTATTTGATCAAGGGGGTGCTCACTAAAGACTTACTGACAGAATAGCGAACAGTGCAGATCATGATCAGACTGCATGGATGTGCATGCTGTCAGAGCATGATCTACAGTGGTTGAAAAGTCAGGATAATTGTTAAAGATTTTATGTAATGTAATATACTTTGTTCAGTATACCATCTGGCCCCTGCACATCAAGATGTGTCGGCTAGTATTTCGGGGTCAGTCTTTTTGGCTTCAGTTTTAAAACTGTTACTAATAATACTGAAAGATTAGAATCTGCCATTGTTATAAAATGACAAGATAATTTTAGATTTACACCTTGTTTGGTGTTTATTTCACTGAATACATATACTGTCTATGGTTTTATGTTTCATTTTACTATCTGCTCAGGTGAGTGTGAACATTACAATTGAATTTGTAACTCCCGAAAGTTGAAAACCGTACACCTTCTAATACATGCCCCTCATATCATTTGGTCTATAATAATAATGATAATAATGTTATGATAATAATGATAATAATGATAATAGTGATAATAATAAAATCTTTATTAATAGAAGGTAAAAAAATTTAGTAAATGTGCAAAAAATTAGACTTATTTACAATGTAGAAATAACATTTGAATAGCAAATTAATGTATGATCGATCGATCGAACGAACAAACGAATGAACGAACGAACAAAAGAACGAATGAATGAATTAGTGCTAGATTTCAAAGCGACATATTCTGGCCCTAGTGGAGTAATTGAGAAGTTATTTCTGGGTATGGTTAAAACTAGTATTCTGTGACAAGGTCAGATGATAATGATTATGATATCAAGGGAGAGAACTCATTCTGTTACCAGGGAGGTAGTTTCTGAGTTCATCATCCAGTGACTCGAAGCAATATTATTATTGTTTTGCTTTACTGAAGTTTGGGGTGTTATAAAAAGTTGGTAAAGGAGGTTGAAGTGCAAATTTTAATACTTTTGGAGATGAGCAAAAATTCATTGAGAAAAAATGTTAGTTTATAATTACATTCACAAAGTGTTTTCTCACTGGTAATTTGTTTTAATTTGTTTTCATCATGCATGACAACTAAGGAAACAATATGTCACCAAACTATGCATTTAAATTATGTTAGAATGTGCTGTCACTTGTTTAAAAGTCCTCATAAATTTTATGTATAATCATGTCTTTCCCCTGAAATATATCTTTTTGACAGTAGTTTTTATTACCCCCTTCGTACCCTTTTGTGTGTAACTCCAGTTGGAAGATATCACCAAATTTTACAAAAAAGACATTTTGTTTCCTTGGTTTTCATGATGAAAACAAATTACCAACTATTCAATTCTGTTCAAAAATATACATTGTACGTTGTGTTAGGCCCCCCCCACCCCCCCAAAAAAAATCTATGTAACCCTTTTAATATTGAAACATTGTATGAAATTAACACCAAGTCCGTTGACAAGCTTAGGCACTAAGGCATTTTAAACAGCATTTGTTTTTTTTTTCTAATACATTTTTGGATTACCATGGAGGTCTTTGTCAAATATAAAAGAATTTAAATTCTTTATTTTATTTCATAAAACACTGAAAGAATTTATATGTCTGTCACCACATTCTGCACAGTAGTGTTATAATTTTGGATAACTGTAAAAATTGATAATAGTGATTGTAAGTGTTTATATTATTATTATTAATGCAATCAGCTTGTTTATTGTTCAATTAAAGGTAATTGTTTACTTTTACAATGGGCTTCTTGTCACTTTTCACACTTTTTACACAGAATGCATTGAAGAATAGTTGTAAAATCAAGTTAACTGAGTCACATGTTAAAGGTAGATTTACACTGTTATTGCAATGAATTTTTGTTGATTGTCCAAATGCACTTGTTTGACTAGCCAAAAGGTTTAATTAACTTTTATCAGGTGCAGACATCAAAAGAAAGGAGCAACACCTTTAATCAGTAATACTATTAACTTAAATTCCCAAGCTCTGATTGGTCAGTTGTGCAGAGTAATGTTCTTTGATTGGTCAATTTATGCAGTACACCTCTTATTAATGAGATGTTACAAAAATTTGTTTTCACATGCAAAAAAAACACAAAAATAAATAAAATGAATTGATTTTGTTTTTAAAGAAAAGTTTACCTATCAATCAAATATTTAAAACGGAAATTTAAGATTGACAGAAAAAAAGGTTTTTGTTTATTGTGAAATTTAAACTTTAAGTAAATGGTAGTGCATCTTCGAATATGCTTTAGATATTGTATAACAGTGATGAAATATTTGATGGATATATAAGGAACAGTAATTTGACATTCTCACTTTTCCCCGTGGAGGGTGTATTTAACATTACATGGGATGTAAATTTAGAGAATGAAACAAACGGATGACTTGTCATAATGGAATTTTCATCGGAAACTAATTTAATTGGTTAGCGGATGCAATTTTGCAGAAATTTTCCGAATACATTTTGCTGCGAGTTTATTGTGTAGGAGCCGCGTGTATCAAAACAAAATGAGGATTATACCCAAGAATCTGTGTACGAGGAATCATGCATGGTGTATGGTATGTTATGATTGTACATGTTTTTGCGACTGATATTGTAAAATTAAACATTGATTGGTATTTTTAGAAAAAATGTTAAAATATAATCTAGAAATGAGGCTTAGGAATGGTTTATATGTGTCATTTGTGACAAGATATCAACAAAGTTGTCAATGCGACTAAATTGTATCATCATAATTAATAGTGGCTTGGACTATTTTGCCGATTTTTGGGCAGATAATATATTGAACAATAAACCATCCTAGCAAAGTTTCAGCTCTGTATGTGAATATTGTTGTGTGGGAATCCGTTGGAAAGTGTCGTCGTTTGAAGGGAACTCGTAAGATGTGTTGTTATGACACTATTGGGTCACTCAGTTTGTTACTTACTTTGATGGTCATTTCAAACTTGATAGGTGTCATGCAAACTTTGTTCTTCTAGCAATGTGACAGACTTTAGACATAAACTAGACAAAGGAAGAGTATATAGATAAACCATCATCTTGCTGAATTTGTAAAATGGACTAACTTGTTCATCTATCAGTTTGGAACTTTCAAATTGCATTGTTTATTACAAACGAGTAGTGGTGCCACCGGATTTTGTAGGTCAAGGTCGTATTTGAGAGTTATGCCCCTTTTAGGAAATTCATGATTAAAGTACATGAGTGTGAAGGCTGATCATTATCGGCGCTGGTTGCAAAGTCAAAATCATTTACAGATCGACAGTGGTTGCATTTGCCACTACCAAGGTAAAGGCTTTGATACATGAAGTATGCATACTGTCATAGGAGAAGACAGTGTCATAAAAAAAAGTTATGAGCGCAGATGAGCATGTAATGTCACGGATGTTTTGAAATCACTGTTCGGGACTACCATTTTTTGTTTTGTCAAATCTCATTTTTTGCGGAGACACTAAAAAATTACTGCAGTTGACCAAAAAATGGAGACAAAAAGATTACATATCAAATTTAAATGAAATGGAACTCGATCAAAAGCTTCAATTAGTAACTTTACATTGTAATGTGTATGAAACATTTTAAGACATTTTAAGAGGATCTAACAATAGTCAAAATGTCTGCCATTGCTTGTCTTAGCTGTATGATATAAGGTAAGAAAAAAACAAACAATCTACTTATTATAAAAAGAAAATAATAATCTCATAAATTGCAATTGAAAGTCACAATAGATAATACCTAATCTGTATGATCTTTTCTTAAATGTCATTTGAATAATTACTTACATTGTCAGATCAAAAAGGAGTCATTTAAATTATTAATTACTTTAAATGCATTTATCCTGTTGCATTTATACCAGTTTGTCTAATTCATTTAGATTTGTTGAAAGGAATTATGTAATAAAAATGTAATCAGATTTTATGTAATCAGTTTTCATTGATCAGGTTACAATTATATATAGTCAAAGGGCTGTAACTCTGTCGGGCTATAAAATTTGTACGAATGACCTTAAGGATCCCAAAGTGTGGTGAAATAGTTGTAGGGGTTGAAGTGTGAGTATAGATAAAAATCTGGAACAAGTGTTTGTAATTTGTCACTTTTGGCGAGACGTTTACATAATGTTATAAATTATCTTCCTTTAGCAGTAATTTGAGATCAAAATTTGTTCTTGCCCATGGCTATTAACAGTATCATGTTTCAGTTTCTGATGTCTTAATTTGTTTGAAGGTGTTATTGAAGTGTGGATTGGTATCAGTTTTTAGTGCGAATTATATAATAAATTGTTTGTTAATTGACTAAATATAGTTTAGTACACAGTAACATATTAGAGAATCATTTTTAAGGTCATGTCCCGATTCACCCAGAATTGAAAAAATATATTGTGTTTGAACTAAAATATTCTTGAATCACAATAATTTAAATTTTAATTAATTTTTTCAAGTGACTTTGACCCTGAGAAATATTTTGTAAGAAAATAATTATGTTTATGATATGCATGAGCAAGCTGTCAACTTAGTTTTATGTAGTTCACTCCATAATTTGCAACTAGACTGCTGTTTTGTTTTGCTTTCTATTTCCATTATAAGTGTTTTGTCAATTTTTTCCATTTCCATGTATTCTGCAACTGCTTTTTCCATTTCAGCACTGTCAATAGGAGTGTCACTGGAAATATTTATGCAATTTACATTGACTGTGCACATTTCTAATAATTCTTTTTCAGTTTTCTTATTACCCACAACCTCACTATGCTGAACAGATTCTATATCTATAACTGATGTATTCACTTCAACATTTTCCGCAACATGGAAACTCTCATCTGTCACAATGTCTAAATCACTGCGTTCCTCATTAATGTCCTTAGGATCTTCATGAAATAGAAAAAAGCCTGATGCAGGCATACAATCTTCAAGTTTCTCATAAAGGCTTCTAAACGCGGTAACATCAACATATCTGTCTGTTGGGGCACGAGGATCGTACATTGTTACTGTTTCCACTGGTTCACTTTGATTACCATGCATAAGTTTCTTAATTTTCAACTCTGGAAGTGGGGCAGGACCGATCTTTAAGTTCCTTGGCACATTCCAGTTGCTTAATTTTGATGTACAAGTCACAATGTCTGGCCTCTGCTGCATACTGTTCCGGCTAAAATCCTCCACACAGAACAAAAGGCCACCAACATGGTTACATTTGCCCTCTCCTTTGAGACCAAGTCTGAAAAAATACAATGCAAAATTCTAGTCAGACATCCTCAGTTAAAAACAATTCATTAAAAAGTATGACAAAAGCTTTTATTCTGTATCTGTACATGTTATGCAACAATATAATCATTCTTTAACTTAACAGATGATTACGGGTATGAGAAAAACCAAAAACCAAAATCAGTTCTTAAGATGTTGCTGCAACTACACGTATTATCATACCGTGTAAAGTATATAATATATATCTATTATAGGAATTATGAGAGTGGAAATTAGCGAGGTGTTAACAAATTTCATTATATATTGTTCGCAATCTAAGATTTGTTTAAAAATAATATCCGCTCAAGCGGTGTTTATTGTCTAACAAACAATGACTTGTAGTTCTGATGTGCAATAATCAACCATTAAAGCCAGAAGTTCGAGTGGTTTATAACTACACATCAGAACGACAGAGTTGAATCTTAAATGATAATGCTGAAACGGATCTTACGTCTAGTCTTAAGATGACACGATATTGCAACGTCATTTCAAACACAGATATATTAATTTAATGTCATACAGCACAACATGACGTCATTTTTGACTGCATATCAGATCCCTCATTTATGTAAAGAACATGATTATTCTACTCTTTGTTTAATTATGTTTACAGAAACAAAATCATGAATCTTGTTGGAAATATATTTAATATTACCTTTATCATTTCATGATTAGTAAGTCAGAGGAATAGTGAAGTTATATCGATGCATTTCGATAGATAGATCAAAAACTAAAATCTCATTCTTACCCAGCAGGACATTCACAGGCTGCATATCTGACATCACCATTTTTGTTGAAGACTATGGCAACTTTGTACTTCAGCTTTTTCATTGATGCAATGACCTTTGCTTGCACTATAACAATGTCATTATTCTGAGCAACTTTGATGTCACTTATATGTCCCTCTTTAAAAAAACCGTAAGCTCTCTCTTTCTTATACACTGTTCCTTTCATTGTACATTCTCCGTACTTTTTGGCTCGTTCCACGAGATACTGATATAACTGGTGAAAGTTAATTGGGGGTAGAGAACGTAAATCAGTTGTCCAGACGGCAGCATCGGCCAGCACAAGCAGATCAGTAAAGGTACAGTCCTGTGGAATGTCGATATTTACATTTACGCCATTCACTTCCTGGACCGAAGTCCCATCGCTTTCAGCTTTGATTCGGCATATATATGCGAACAAACGGGAAACTAACGATGCTTTATTTCCACCCACACTTTCCCCAATCTCTTTCAATATTTCCTTTAGTTGTATCACCTTTAACAATTGCAAATCTTCAAGTGAAAAACCGAGGATTTTCTCATCGATACTCGCCATTTTGACTCTGTTAATAACAGGAAGTTTACACGTAGAGCCTCGTTCTCGATATTATCATGTCACATGATCGCTATAAATAGTAACGATGTTTATATTGGGAAACAGGTCTATTAAGGCAGGAAGCAGATATCAGCAAACAACTATGCTATTCATTCTTAAATACAGGTATGCCATAGATCATTTGTGATTATATTTGAGGTTCTAATAAGGATATTAAGAGGGGTCTGCATGCAGTCATTAAAATGACTATAATTTACATGAACCTGCCAATCGTTGTTAGTCTTGGGCTCCCTTTAACTCTGAATGTAGTTACTAAAAATAGAACTCACCAGTTCACTTGTACCTGAGATGCTATATATACAATCATGTAGAAAAAAATAACACTATTTAATGCACATGTTTAGAGATGTGAAAAGTCACTCACAAAATGTGTCTGTCAGGGTAATAGCACTAGCTGTTGAAACTGCAATCAGGTAAACATGCATTTAATAATACAACAGCGATGTTTTTTAAAAAAAAGGTACCAGTAGGATTTCTATCATAGAATCTAACCCCATTTTTTTGAAGCTTGATTTTTTTTTTTTGGCTGAGATACGAATAATATCGGATGTTGTTACTTTGAAACCTATAAAAACAGTGTGTTTTAGATAACCACATTTGAAGTTTCTGTCAAATTTATGAAGTAGAAGGATGAAGACTGCGATAAAATGGAATTTTAAATATGTACAACTGAGGACAAGACGGTGTGAATTCATTTTCTTCTAGGTGAAACAAAATTTCAATGCGTTTTTGTTAGACGTAAAATCCTAGATGTTATCTGTGGTTGGAGTGCATTTTGTGTCCTCGAAATTTATATTTATATGGCTGTTAATGGTTCAAATTTGCTGTAATTCATATTTTTCAATTCAAAGTGACATGGTTTAAAAGATATTTTATTATGTGTGTTTGATTTGGAAATATTTGTAGCGAGTTTTTTTTTTATTAAGGTGTAATTTTGGAGAATGGTAAGTTATTTATGAGTTTAGGTTTGTTTCATGTAACTATATATTATTGTTGTTTCAAATGTGACGAAAAAAAATTCAAGGTGTTTAAGAAAGTAGAAGAAAATGTCAAGTAGAGTTTAGCGGAATAACATGGCAAATTTAGACTAGGTTTTAGCTAGAGTGGTAAGGAAATTAAGTGTATTTCATTGCACGGGTCTGTGCTAGTTTTTTGTGTGACTATATATAGGCACAGCCTCTTGTATTGTAACATACATTATATGGAAGATTTGGGATGGATAACTTAACTCTGCATTACAGGACTTGAGATGAATGTCCAAAAGAAAATTCATGCAACTGTAGCAGTAAATTCATGCATATTTCCCTTTTCTACTTTCAGAGTTCGGACAATGTTGTATGGGAGACTCACAAAGTTGCACTGACCAGGGTAAGTAACACATTACTTGAGCCAACAATTCCTGGTGTATGAATAAATGTAATTCAGTCGGATATGACCTTCAAAACTAATGAACATGCAAGACTTAACAAGGAAAGAACATCCTACATCAATTACAAACATTATATATAATCCTTTTATATATAATCCTTTTATATGTTTAAATATGTGGACGTAATTTTCAGAAGCTGAACATAGTTCCGGTCATCAGAGTGATATACTGTATTGTATATATCACGCTCAAATCCTTCTTTCATTATATGAGACAAAATGGAGGTAGTGTTAGAATTGTTGCTATTTACTGGTTGGAAGTATAATGTTCTAGAATGCCTTACTAGAATATTGTTCCAAAAATGTTATACAATGAGTTGCAGCATGGTTTGTTTGGTTACTATAGGTGCCAGGATTCGGATTTGGCATAGCTGTCAGTGGAGGTAAAGACAACCCACATTTTGCCAATGGTGACCCGTCTATAGCAATCTCTGATGTCCTCAAAGCTGGACCTGCCGAAGGAAAATTACAGTAAGTAGCGCTATGACTTAAAAAGATGAAGTAGGGACTCAAGAATGATTGGGGGGAGGGGGTGGGGGCTGCTCATCAGTTACTCATTGCTATATTCAAACACTCTGCTGGTGGCGATTCTGCTTTTGTGACCAGTGCAGATCATGATCAGCCTGCACATTTTAGTAAATTAACAGTGAGCAAATTTTGCTGAGTAAGGGTTAAAACAACAATTGTAAAGTGCTTTGTCAAATGACAGACTTAAGTAGTGGGGAGTGTCTTAGATTCAAATCTCAAACATTTCGAATGATAGATATTTGGAATATAACAGCAAGTAACTTGTAGCTTTCTGGTAATTGAATAGGAAAGTTTTTTGACAGGTGTATGGGGGAATGTGACTGTTGTGATAGTGTATCAGGCCAGTATCTATCTGTATGGCACCAGTATGAAATACACTGTTTACTTCCAGTGTGACATTTATGTAGATCATAATGAAGCGATGCTTTTCCGAAAGCGATATAACATTCCAGGAATGTGAAATAGATAGCAAGATAGTATTGATGAACAATAATATGAGAGATACACTAGAAGATTATATCCCCCCCCCTCCCCTACCCTAAGTACAGTTTGACCTTTTGTAAAAGATAAATGACAGTGTATTACTAATTGATGGAAGAGAATTGATATTTAATTGAGAAGCTTGATTGGAATATTATTGTCAGGGGTTTTAATAAATCAATTTAGATTTCTATCACATTTTGATAGATGTTTGTTGATATAGAAGCTGTGCATGTTGTTATTGTTTTTTTTCTCTCTCTCGAAATTCCTAAATCGCATTCCTGGAATTCTTTCACTCTTTTTAGTCTGGACAGTGTATTTGGTGAGTCTTGAGTTGAGGCATGGATGATTTTTTTTTTTTTACAAAAAGACTTGATATTTGGCCAGTTACTGTAACAGAGTTTTCAGACTTTCACTGAAACACATGTTTTAGATGTTGAGTTAAGCTAGTTTTTAGTTTAGAATTTCTGTAAAATGTCATAATTATAAAGAATGTACAGGACAACCTCTCGGGAGTGAACACTGTTGGGGGAACACAGAAATGTGTTTGTTGTAGAGAGGTGTTGTTCCGTAGAGGTCGATTCCTTATATAATTGATGCAATAGGAAAGAAAATGTGTGTCTTTTATGGAAGGTTGTTGCTCTAGGGAAGTGTCGTTTTGGGGAGGTTGGCCTGTAATTACTAATTAAAATCAACTTTTGCCAAAATACCTGCTGAAATGAATGATAACGTCCTTTAATTTTTAGCTTGACTTTTCTATGAAAAGGGGAGCTGTCCTACTCGCCTCGGCGTCGGCGTTGGCGTCACACCTTGGTTAAGTTTTTCGTACCACCCCACTTTATTTCAAAAGTATTAGAGGTATGGCTTTGAAACTTACCATACTTGTTTACCATCATAACCTCCATCTACAGACAAGAGTACATAACTCTGTCAAGGTTTTTGACAGAATTATGGCCCTTTTTTTACTTAGAAAGTGTATTGAGCTTGGTTAAGTTTTTCGTACCACCTCATTTTATTTCAAAACCATTGGAGGTATTGCTTTGAAACTAACCATACTTGTTTACCATCACGACCTTCATCAACAGATAAGAGGACATAACTCTGTCAAGGTTTTTGACAGAATTATGCCCCTTTTGACTTAGAAAATACATTGAATATGGGTAAAATCCACTTATTGCCTTAACCCTTTGAGATATTGCTTTGAAACTTTTAATGCTATTTCACATCATTACCCCGATCTGTACGCAAGAGAAGGTAACTCTGTCAGGGATTTGTTTTAAAAATTAAGGCCTTTTATCGACTTAGAATCTTGGTTAAGTTTTTCGTACCAGTCCACTTTTTGACTGAACTGTTTGAGATATTAATTTGAAAGTTGGAATACTTGTTTACCATCATGATTCCCAAACATTGGCAGGAGAAGGTAATTCTGTCAAGGATTTTATATGAATTATGGCCCTTTTTGACTTAGAAACTCAGTTAAAATTTTCATTCTTGTCCACTTGTTGACTTAACCATTTGAGATATTACTTTGAAAGTTGGAGTACTTATGTACCATCATGAGACCTATCTGTAAGCAAGAGAAGATAACTCTGTGAAAATGTTTCTTTATTTGTACTTAGAAATTCCTAGTTAAAGTCTTGTGTGCCCTTAACTGTCAAAGTTTTGTTTTATTGGCAAGCACTAAAAAAGTTGAGCGCGCTGTCCAACTGACAGCTCTTGTTTACTGTGTTGTCAGCAAAATGTTTCTGCCCTTTTGTAACTAGTGCTTATCATGATCAGCCTGCATGTCATTGCCTCTTATAATTGTACATGTTGTACAAACTGTACAGTGAAAGTACAGTTGAACCTGTCTTAAGCGACCACACAGGGAGAAGATGAAACTGTGGTCTCTTAAGACAGGTGGTCTCTGTACTCAGGACAGACTTTTATTGCTTGAAATCGCTAGTGAGGACTTTAAAGTGATTGCATAGGTTGTCGCTTAACTCAAGTGGTCTCAAGGGCAGGGACCGACTGTAGTAGTGTACAAAATGTTATTTATATTCTATTCATGACACTTAACTCAGGGTAATAAAATTCTTACTGAATTATTATTTTATTGTTTTTACAGAATTAACGACAGGGTACTTAGTGTGAATACGATCTCTTTAGAAAATGTGGACCATGCCACGGCAATATCTGTACTCAAGGACAGTGGTAGCACGGTTAACTTGGTATGTATATTCGTAGTTTAGACTTTACACCAGACAATTTTTGCGCAAAATTTTTGTTTTGAGTTATAGATGTCACACGGAGAATCTCAAATTTATTTAAAGGCCTAGTAGCACTTTGGATGTAACTCTTATATTTCCAAGAAAGATAACTTACCACCAGCGAAATTGACCGTTATCTGTTTGAAAAACAGTACTGAAATGGCTTTTTAAATAAACAAATTATTCTATGAATATAGTGCAGTTTTTTTCCCCCAATGACATTGCAAAATATACAAAACACTATTATGAAAACATTTTTTCAAAACATTATTGAAAGAAGTATACATGTCAGCATTGTTTTAGACTGAATAGAATCAAGACAAGTTTGTCATTGTTCTATCAGTAAATCTATTCTATCCTTAAATCTATTATTTACTGCTGAGTATGTTAAGTGCTAATGAGGCTTTAAAAATGATTTGTAAACAAAAAGCAGCAGGACACAAAATTTTAGTTCTGAACTTTAAGGAAAAACTTATTTGTGTATACGGAAATTTGAAGAAAACTGGATTCAGTGAATGAATACAGCATTAGTAAGCTGTATGCAAAAATTAGTTTGTTTTACAGTAAAACATTGAACAGTTCTTCCTTTTAGCGCAACAAGGCTGTAAATACCTATATATTTTAATTAGAGATACAAACTTTTTGCACTAAAGGGAAAAACAACATTACTGAGATATGTATGCATTCAGATTGTATGGTGCAGTTTCACGCATAGAAGTAAGATTTTCCCAGGCTTTTTCTGATTAGAAAAGGTGTATATTACGCTTATAAAGGTGCATCTTATGTGATATTGTGACAACACAAGCATATAATGAGGCAAAGTAACAGATCGTTAGGTAGATTTATGGAAACTATAAAACATAAAATACAAAAATTAATTGTATGTAAGACAGGTAAAAATCATAAATTTTGTAAACTTGATCATAGAATAGGAAATAAAATTTGTAATCTGATGGATAATTTATTAACTATTACCTCAAATTTATTTTGCTGTCAGTTATTGGATAATATTCACTATGATTCAATTTATGCTACTTTGCTATGCTAATTTTAAAAAAATTTCGCAAAAGATAAAATTCTCATAAATTTAAAACTAGAAAACACCTTCCCGTAAATTTAAAATTTGCGAGTACGTCTGTCTGTTATTAAGATTGTGAAGTTTTCGTTACACAACGAATTGCCAAATTTACAGTATAGCATTTTGCAAGTCTGCCACATACCAGTATTTGATGTGAGATTTCCAGGCAGATTACAGGGGTCATAATAACAGTGGCAGCCATACTGAACTTGAGTTAAAACACTATCAAAGCACTGAAAAGCCTACACACACATCAGATGATGTTTTTTTTAGATATGAAAATGTCAGTTGTTTCAGTAAGAACAAAAGCAGGGCAGTTTTTTTTTCCCCGAGATCTAATTGCTCTTCATATTGGCATTGTATAAAGTTTTAATGATTTTTGTATCAGGTGATTCGAAGAAGAATCGTTCTACCAGCATCATTAGAAAATGAGACCCCGCCACTGAAAGTGACGCTCACAAAGAGAAACAGGAAAGATGGTAAGGTTTGCTTATGAGTAAAAGTTATACAAAAAATCTCATTTCGTGAATGATTTTCAGTATAAAAAAGTATCTATAACCACATATGATTTGTTTTAAATGTGGCGTGAACATTTCATATGCATTTTTCAGTGGTCACCATAATGATGTGTGCTCTGCTAATTACTATGCAATTTCTATTAAATGTTTTTATACTAAATGATTTTATATTTACTACAAGACAAGGTCTTTCGAATGATTTTAATTGCTTTAAAGACGTCACCCATGGTGGAACCAATTTTTTATCGGCGAGAGAGCTGGCAAGTTTAAATAAGTGGTCAACATTACGACAAGTCAACCGACAACGTAACATTAATACGCTCGCTTACTTACAAAGTCTTTCTCCATATCATAATGGAAGTAGCCAAGTTTATAGAACAGTGTTTGTTATGAAAGTGATGTATATTTGCAGAATATGGTGTGGTGTTGGGATGTAGATATTTCATCAAGGAGATTGTACCGAACAGTCTCGCAGCACAGGAAGGGGGTCTCAAGGAAGGGGACACTATCTTAAAGGTACATGTCTAAACGATGCTTGAATCGGACCACGTTGTCCAGTTAGAGATGTTTGGATTTCAGAATTTTGTTTGAATGTGAAATTTTTTAAGAAAAATGTTTAATTAGATGAATTGAAGTGTAATGTTGTGTTAAAGTTGGTCAGACTATGTGAAGTCTGTTAAATATAGACTTACAGTGCAACCTCTCGGGAGCAAACACCCCTGGGGACACAGGAAAGAAAATGTGTCGTTATGGGAAGTTGGACTGTATTTGATTCAAATTGTTCCATCTGATGTCAGTACTTAGCTCCACCTACTGAATAAGTGATTTTTTTAAAAAATGGCGAATTGGCAATACTAAATGTTAATGTATATGCACAGAAACAGACATGAAAATGACAATTCTCTTATTGCAGATAAACAACTCCCCGATAGAAAGCATTTCCTTGGTAGATGCAAAGAAAGTTGTCGAGAAAGCTAAAGACAAACTACAGCTGATCATCACTAAGAAAAGAAATGATGACAAGAAGAAAGATGATGGTAGGTTACCACGTGATAAATTATGAGCCCCGCTGTGCGAAAAAACAAACAAATTTTACTTATACATGTATATTGTAAATTGGGCAATATTCATGATATTGTATCTTTTTTGCTATTTTTTGGGAATTTCCCACTTTGCCAATTCAAAAGTTTCATAAAAGATTCATTAAACATAAAAACATAATATGTGAATTCTCCTTTTGTGAGCAATTAAGATTGTCTACTGTCAAATCTGGAAAGTTATCATCACAGGAAAATGACTCAAATTACAGTAGATGATGTAAAAAAACAGATGAAGGAAGTGTCATCGTTCTTGAACTCAACTGGTAAATAAATTACAAGTGCTCTGTTGATATGCAGAATGTCAGTGATGGAAAAGCAAAAAGTATGAATTTATTTGTGCTGCATAGATGTACAGGCCGATTTGGACACTTGCTTGTTTAAAAGTCTAATGTTAGTTTCAATGACTCGGGGCTTATATCTGTATTTTATTTCACCTACAGAATACTCACTGGGATACGGAACCATGCAGAGCACACTTCCAAAACACACAGACAACGTAAACCTGTACCGCCCACATTCCAACCCAGAACACGACCACTATAAGGCTCAGTTTTCGCCTCAGGACATTCCACCGGGAGCGTACCCTCCGAACAGTCCGCATTCCAGATACGACGGTAGATACATATACGACCATGATGCCGTCCCGCCGAGACCACCACTGCCGACAGGTATGGAGGAAAGTAAGTGCTTTGATCATTTTTAAATAGCTATACTGTATCAAAGACATAAAAAACTGCTAGTAACTGCTGGTTAAATATTTCATGCATGGTTTGAACAGGCATTAAACATTGAAGAAACAAATCTATTTTACGGTTTCAGATTCTCCCCTACGGTCACCGAGTCCCACCAAGGATGGTTACTATAGCGACAGGGAGGACCTTAGGAGACAGAAATCTCACGGTAACTATGCAACAGTTCACGACGACACAGACATTGGGCTTCTACGAAGACATCATGAAGAGTAAGTTAACTCTGAAACAGCGAGCATTTGATATTGAGTTTAGAAACTAGGATGAAATACATTAGTATGTTCTTTGTTATTGAGGTAGAAAAACTCCTTTTTGCTAGGAATGCTTGTCGTCTAAGCAAAGACATTTTGATTCTCTGTTGTCTGTCCATGTGCTCATCTGTCACTAAGTTTTGGATATGATACCAAGATCTTAAAAAAAGATTCAACAATTCTGTACTTTTCAATTAGTGGTGTCACTCAGAATTATTGCCCATGATATACTAAAAAAGACTTCATATCTAATCTAAATGTTTGGAGACCTATCACACTTGGTATGAGCTGTGAATTATGGAAGACAATTTCAAGTTAGTGTTGGACCAAATGTCAGTTTCTTTGAAGGGTTTTCAGTCCTTTGAGGTAACATGTAGTAATGTTCCTGCATGTGAGGATCACTGAGGGCAGACTTATACATTGTTACGAGTTATTGTTGCCATGGTAACATTGATTTGTATTTTGATTGCAGAAGATACGTTGGAAAAAGGAAAGATATACGACCGGAGCCGAGGGCGTGTACTTTTCGAAAGGATCCAGATCTGGGGCTTGGCCTGAGGCTCGCGGGTGGTAACTTGACAGGGATATTTATAGCATCGGTTCAGCCAGGAAGTGGGGCTGAAGCTCAGGGGCTTACAGAAGGGGACCATATTTTAAAGGTACAGTTATGAAACTTGTAGACGTTAAGAAAAAAGTAACATTGTTTCTCCTTTATATAACTGAAGACAGGAATGATTTGAAGCCACTCAAAAAGTGCATAGAAACAGAAATGATGTAGAATTTATAGATTATTATTTTACTTTTATACTGCTGAAAAATGATTAATGGAATGTGTCATTCTTTAAATAAATTGGTAATTTTTAACTAGTTGGTGACTGATGAGTTGTTGTAAATAAAGATATATGTGAACACAACACTTACTGGTCAACCAGAATAGCATGAATCTTATTTATATGACATGTAAAAATTAACAAAAATGATAATTTGTATGAATAAATATTGTGAAAATTATTGGCTAATTTATAAATGTCACCAGTATGGAGTTCTTATGACAATTCTCTTACATTATTTTTTAGGTAGTAATTATTTGATGTAGCTGTGATTATGTAATTCTGTTACAGGCTAATGATAGAGATATTGTTGGTTTGACGCGAGAAGAAGCCGTCACCTTCCTGACCAGTCTAGAGGGAACAGTAACAGTGATTGTGCAATATAAAAAAGAAGGTAACCAGTCAACTTACTGTGTAAAAGAATGTAACCAGTCAGTTATGTTGTGTTCAGGGAGGCAACCAGTCAGTTACTCTGTGTAAAAGAAGGCAACCAGTCACCAGTTAAATATACTGTGTTAAAGAACATAAGCAGTCAGTTAACATAACCAGTCAATTATAAAATCAGAAACTTCACGGGTAGGCAGTAAATTTAAAAGATGTAGTATAACTTCCATGCAGAAAATAACCTATCTTTATTACTAAAAACTTCATGCAGTCTGATCATGATCTGCACTGTTTGTTATTCATACAGTCTATTTTCGCTGAGCACCCCTCTTAACAATTAATGGTAGCATTCAAATTGAAAGATGTCAAGTCCATCTTAGAAATTCAGGAGAGTCAGTGTTATGTAGCATCACTGATTTCAAGTACTTTCAGTGCTTTGATTTCATTCCAGATTTTGATCGTATCATGACGAGTCATGAAGCAGGAGATTCATTCTACATCCGAACACATTTTAATCACGAACAACGCGAGCCCGGAGAGCTCTCTTTCGTACAAGGGGATATCTTCCACATCAAAGACACACTGTTTCGAGGGGTTGTAGGGTCGTGGCTGGCTGTACGTATGGGAAGGAATAATCAAGAAACGCAGAAAGGAATTATTCCAAATAAAAACAGGTAGGGTTTTGCTTAGATTTACGTTTTAAAGTCTGTCAGTATTTTTAGCTCGACTATTCGAAGAATAAGGAGGCTATTGCACTCGCCCCAGCGTCGGCGTCGGCGTCTGCGTTGGTTAAAGTTTTTAATAAAGTCAAATATCTTGAATACTATCAAAGGTATTGACTTGAAACTCAAACTATATGTTAACCATCAACATCTACACCTGAGCAAACAATCCCAATAACTCTGTTTTGATTTTTGACAGATTTATGCCCCTTTTTAACTTAGAATTTTTAGCTCGACTTTTCTATGAAAAGGGGAGCTATCCTACTCGCCCCGGCGTCGGCGTTGGCGTCACACCTTGGTTAAGTTTTTCGTACCACCCCACTTTATTTCAAAAGTATTAGAGGTATGGCTTTGAAACTTACCATACTTGTTTACCATCATAACCTCCATCTACAGACAAGAGTACATAACTCTGTCAAGGTTTTTGACAGAATTATGGCCCTTTTTTTACTTAGAAAGTGTATTGAGCTTGGTTAAGTTTTTCGTACCACCTCACTTTATTTCAAAACCATTGGAGGTATTGCTTTGAAACTAACCATACTTGTTTACCATCACGACCTTCATCAACAGACAAGAGGACATAACTCTGTCAAGGTTTTTGACAGAATTATGCCCCTTTTTGACTTAGAAAATACATTGAATATGGGTAAAATCCACTTATTGCCTTAACCCTTTGAGATATTGCTTTGAAACTTTTAATGCTATTTCACATCATTACCCCCATCTGTACACAAGAAAAGGTAACTCTGTCAGGGATTTGTTTTAAAAATTAAGGCCTTTTATTGACTTACAATCTTGGTTAAGTTTTTCGTACCAGTCCACTTTTTGACTGAACTGTTTGAGATATTAATTTAAAAGTTGGAATACTTGTTTACCATCATGATTCCCAAACATGGGCAGGAGAAGGTAATTCTGTCAAGGATTTTATTTGAATTATGGCCTTTTTTGACTTAGAAACTCAGTTAAAATTTTCATTCTTGTCCACTTGTTAACTTTATCATTTGAGATATTACTTTGAAAGTTGGAGTACTTATGTACCATCGTAAGACCTATCTGTAAGCAAAAGAAGATAACTCTGTGAAAAATTTTTCTTGATTTGTACTTAGAAATTCCTAGTTAAAGTCTTGTGTGCCCTTAACTGTCAAAGTTTTGTTTTATTGGCAAGCACTAAAAAAGTCGAGCGCGCTGTCCTACTGACAGCTCTTGTTGGTTAAAGTTTTTTATAAATTCAAGTATCTTGCATATTATCAAAGGTATTGACTTGAAACTCAAAACATATCTTTACCATCAACATCTACACCTGAGCAAACAATCCCCATAACTCTGTTTTGATTTTTGACAGATTTATGCCCCTTTTTAACTTAGAATTTTTGGTTAAAGTTTTTTATAAATTCAAATATCTTGTATATTATCAAAGGTATTGACTTGAAACTCAAAATATATCTTTACCATCAACATCTACACATGAGGAAACAATCAGCATAACTTTGTTTTAATTTTTGACAGATTTATGCCCCTTTTTATCTTAGAATTTTTGTTAAGTTTTTTATAAATTAAAATATCTTGCATATTATCAAAGGTATTGACTTGAAACTCAAAATATATCTTTACCATCAACATCTGCACCTGAGGAAACAATCCTAATAACTCCGTTTTGATTTTTGACAGATTTATGCCCCTCTTTAACTTAGAATTTTTTGTTGAAGATTTTTTTAAATTTAAATATCTTGAATACTATCAAAGGTATTGACTTAAAACTGTGTCTACCATCAACATCATCATCTGAGCAAACAATCCCCATAACTCTGTTTTTATTTTTGACAGATTTATGCCCCTTTTTAACTTTGATTTTTTTTATGGACTTGAAACTGAAAATGTATGTTTACTGTCAACATCTTCCCCAATTTTTTTGATTTTTGACATATTTATGCCCCTTTTAACTTAGAATTTTGTCACAGTTTTTACCAGACTAACATGGAAATACTCGAAATGGCTTTCTTTTGAAATATCATGAATAATTATGCAGCATGCAGCGGTCATGCTTTTTTAATTCAATACATATCAATTTTGAAAAGTTACAAAGTTATTCATGATCAAATTTACAAGGTTATGTATTTCTTTGAAATTATCCCTTCCTTCTCCCTCCAGTTGGCTTACAGAATCCAGAGTAAGGCTTTGAATGTAATGTACATTTACAAAGGTCTTTGAACAAGTTTCATATCTTTGACCTTTATTCTTATAGACAATTACACAATACTCCTGTTCTTAGGCAAAAAACCCATTTTACCAACAACCTTTCGAATAGTCGAGCGTGCTGTCATGTGACAGCTCTTGTTATTTTAGTTGAACATTGTGTTTGTAGTAAATGAAGCAGGTCTTGTACACCAGATGAAAAGCCTCTTAGAGTGGTCTATGTTATTGTTTAAGCTGAGAACACTGATTGGAAAAATAACACCAAATCTGTTCTGTTGAGAAAGCAGATTTGATGATGAAATATTCAGAACTTACGTTTTAGCAGGAGACAACAGAATTGCCTGTTTTGTCAGTTTTGACTTCTGTTTCCTTTATTTTGATAGAGAAATGGTAAAAGATGACGGATAAAACAGTACAAAATTGGCAGATATTTCAGGCATTTTAGATTTTCATTTCACAGCATAATTTCATTTAAATGATGTTGTCCATTGTCAGATATAGAATATGAAAAGTGACATGTATTTTCGGTTACAGAGCAGAACAGCTCGCAATTTCCAGCCAAAGTACGTCTGAAGAAGACAAGGAGAACTCTCCGTCCAAAGGTCGAGGGTTACTGTTCAAAAGGAAGGCAGCGAGACGGTCAAAGTCACTCAGTAAAGACCATTGGGAGGAAATGATATTTGGTAAGTTTTCTTTTAAAGACAACAAAATACGATATGAATTTTCATGTTTCTTGGAGCTTATTTTTACAATATGATAAAAAGTAAGTAGACAGTTACACAAAACTTTCTTTAATATGCTTTTCATACAGAAAGTTTTTACCTTAAATCAAACAAAGCAAAGTTTGATACGCTTCCAGTTTATTGCAAAAGGAAATAGCGTGAACAAGTTGTAGACCGTTTGAATTTTTAAGAAAAATGTTGCACATGACAGAATGTCAAGGCTGAATAGCTGAATATGCTGTCAGTAAATGTTTCCATATATGCTGTCTGTATTCAAGAGATCGCTTGATTAGATGAAGTCATCTGAAAAAGAGAACATGTTCTCAAATTTAGACCAGCAAATGTCTATAGATTTTATAAGTACAGTGTAAACAAGTATCTCACTGAACAGCCCTTGAGAGGAGTTTCATGCAAATATTGATCATAGGCAGTGTTTAGATGCCACAATGGAATACCACCAGCATTTTTATGTTACTGTGACTCGTATGAATATAAGAAGTTTGATTAAAAGCAACAAGTAAAAAATGAAAAATTAATAAAATGTTGTATTTGAATGATATAGCTGACCCTACAGGTAAGGTGTAGTAGATTTTGCCATGCCATGTATATTTTTTGACATTACATATATATTATTCAGATACACTCTTTTAGCTTGACCTTTTTCCTTTTCCTCACATAGTAGAAACTGGCAGTCCAGCTGTATATTTATCATTTTCCTTATTTTCTAGACTTGCATGTACAAGGATGCTAAAAAATTATTAATAAGTTTCATTAACAAATACATTATCTGGGCAAAAAGTTTAGCTTTTAGAGTTTTTTTCTATTTAGCAGTTGTTTAGCTAAAATTAGCAAATTTTTATGTTAGATGATGTTTTGAAAAAAATTAGTAGAGATATGAATTAGTGTTCGAGTGTTTAAAATATGTATGGATATATTTTTACTAGAGTAGTTATGCAGTGGATAATGTACCTACCCAATTAATATTTTATAAACGTAAATGCCACGAGTATTCTAACCTGTATAACTCCTCTATAGTGACTAAGCAAATACAGTGCAACCTCTTAGAAGAGAAACACCCTTGGGAACACAGAAATGCGTTTGTTGTAGAGAGGTGATGTTCTGGAGAGGTTGATTTCTTTCATAACTGACACAATGGGAAAGAAAATATGTCTTTTTAGGGAGGGTGTAACTCTAGGGAGGTGTCATTTGGGGAGGCTGGACTGTAGCTCCTAAGGACTGGCTGTGGTTGATCAACTACCTGTCCATCATTCTGTCTGTCCATACGTACATTTTTATCTTGAGCATACCTTTGTTGCGCATGGAAAGGTCGTTAAATAGTAGATGATTACAAGTCTGGGGTTTGATACCCACCAGCTACATGATGGAAACGTACTTTGGCGAGATGTAGATCCCTGTTTTTTATGCATGCAAATTGATTCCAAGCACTATCACCCAATGCTTTTTAGTCCTTTGTAACAGCATGGTACTTTATCATAGCCTGACCTTATTTTACTATTTTTTTGCCTGCAATGTCACAGCTAACAGTGAACATGTATATGCAAACACCCGACACATGTATATTTTCTGCACGCAGCTCAAATATTTCCTTAAAAGAAAATATGATTTTTGTAAATAAAGTAGTCGTGCCATAGCTTAAAATGTAGGATTTGAGATCTTAAATCTGTTCGACAATAAATACAATGCTAGGCTAGAATATTATCTGGCATATTGTAGCATTACTTTTTTCTCTATTTAAGTTCAGTATCGTTTATCGCAGCATTGTTAAAAGCTGCTCTAGCTTGATGTGTAAAACTCTACTTTTGTTGAGTTTGTTTCAATAAAATGTCGAAAAATTGCGGGAAACATAATCCAAAAGCATAGCTTTTATGACATCATTTTAACGTTGTATGGTTTCCAGCATTCATAACGCTTATTACACTTTTTGATGTTAATCCGGGTAAAAGATTTGGATAATTTCACAAAGTGAACAATGAGTTTATCATTATGTATATATCTATAAGGTGGACAAAGTTCTGATATAGTAGCCATCTTTTAAGGTGACTCTCTTAGTCTCTTAAGGAATAAGGGATCACTTGTTTTGATGAAGACCAGTTTTCAATAAAACAAAGGCAACAGAATTGTACCACTTTCAGCATGACAAAGACATCATATTTGGTTTGAAATCGCAGTCTATCTGTCTAACAATATCTACAGATTCTTCATTTTTCATGAAATGCATACATGAATAAGAGAAGAAAAAAAACAACACCAATTTTTTTTTTTTGGAAACAAAGATTGGCAATGTGTTTGATAGGTGTTAGTATTCCAAACATGCAAAATATTCAGAAGGTCAGGTAATAGCTAAAAAGTGTTATAAAGTTTTTTGAAGGTTTTATACATTTTTTCTTTCTATTTTACAGCACATCTGCAGACAAAGTTTCCAGCTTACGAAAGGGTCACATTAAAAGATCGTAAGTAAAACAAAGAATTTTTATAATGTATGAAGAATATTTCATAAAGCCAAACTTCATAAAAAGTACTGGAACATCCATTCATTTTATTTTTTATTTGTTTATTTTTTTTTCAAAAATTTGTTCTCATTAAAAGTGAAATTATTAATTGATCAATTACTTTCATTGTTTTATGAGATAAGTAAAGAGTTAGTTAAAAGGATAAGAGATTCCAGACTTTAGAAGATTCATTTGCTTTAGTACTGAGACTTATTCATACTGTCCCTTCAGTAACACAAATGTTTTGTTATTTCAGCTGGTTTCGTGAGACCTGTTGTTGTTTTCGGACCCCTTGCTGACGTTTCAAGGGAGAGAATTCGCAAAGATTATCCTGATAAATTTCAGTCTCCACGTAAGTAGATTTGAGTGCCATGGTGTTATAATATATATAGTACCCATAGACCAACACATTAATTCAACATTACCTCTTTCTCTTCGAGGTTGATTCCATCTGGAATGAGTCTAGAGAGGAATTAATCTGAAATTGAAGGAAATTGATACGCAGTCTAAAATAAATAAATTATGATAGAACAAGTGGAGCAGGTTTCTTGCCTTTATGCAATCATTGTGGCTAAAACACTAGAAAAAGTGCACAAATTTGCAGTTCATTATTGTAAAAAAGACACCAGTACTGTTTTTTCCAGGAAGCGGACTCAAAAGTGACTCGATAAGCTACAACCTTCTTCACAATCGAGCTAAAATAAATTAATTTAAACTAAACTAACAAACAATTCTTGTTGCCAGTGTTTGATTGGTCAAAATTTGCATCTGTACCAATATTTAAATATTAGATATATATTTACAGAGAGTGAGAGTCACAGAGATGACGAGAGGAAAAGTAGATCTGGTATTATACGACTTGGTGCAATCAAAGATATCATTGGTCGAGTGAGTATTCTACGATACTTCTTTTTACTTCATGTATATTGTCTATATGGTGATGTAATATATTGAGGATGTGACCAGAATAGATGAAGTTATATACATGTATCGCTAACATACCTCTATCGCTGGTTTAATGTATCTGATTTTGAGGTGTTTCGAACTCAAAACGTAAAGAAAACAAATTTTGAGAAAATAGAAATTTCGAAGATATTACCCGCTATGCAGTATTAACACTCACTGCTAAGGACTGAAAATTTCTTCGGGAACAAAATTTCTCAATCTTTTTTGGGTTTCAGCAAGTCATTCCATACAGTACATGTTGTATCATCTTGTTTCAGAGAAGACACTGCCTGTTAGACGTGACCCCGCACAATGTAGACAGATTAAACTTTGCCCAGTTTTATCCTATCGTAGTATTTCTGAAGGCCGACTGTAAAACAACAGTGAAGGAACTGAGGACCAAGTGGGCAAAAGCTTCTAGCAAACATCCGAAGAAACTTTACGAACAAAGTCTGAAACTAGAGAAGTTCTACCATCATTTATTTACTGGTAAGCTTATCAATAGATCTATGTAGGATTGCCAAAGAAGCATAGTCAAAGCAATGGTGTAAGTAAAAAGATGCTATCTGCATATCAAATAAATAAGGCACATAAAGCCTTCTTGTTTTATGTCCTCGAAATTTTAGGTATAATGCTTGAGACAAGTTTGACCTTGATATTTGAAGACCTATTGTCTGTATGACTGTGACAGTTTGCAAAAGAGTATGTCCGAGCCAATTTTGATTCATTCCTTGAACTTAAAAAGGTTTGTTAATAAAAGTGAAAAGCTAACTTGGATGAATAGTCTTACATCCAAAAGGTGCTACAGTGGTGCTTATGTATAACTTTGCAAAATTTCTGTGTATCGTTCATGTATCATGCATTCTGTTAGTTTCATGTGCAAAGTCACTACTGTAGCTGCATACATTTAGATATTAGTATTAGATGGAAAAAAAGGAGACAGGTCTGTATAAAGTGTTGAAATTGACTTTTAATCTTGTATCTATACATCCATTTCAGCAACCGTTACTCATAACAGCTCGGAGACGTGGTACAAGAAACTGCTGGATATGGTTGATTTACAACAACAACAACAGATCTGGATGTCCGAGAAAAAGGTGAAGAAAACTTCCTTTAAATACCCTTAGATTGTTCTTAATGTAGTTACAAATTAGCACCATCCCCCACTTTGAAATTTCTGATAAAAGGTCAGATGTACTGGCTTCCTGTAATCTGTTGCCTTTCTTACGATAGTTTTTGGGACTGCATGCACCCATCTCAAAAAGCAAGCTGTAATCCAATATTATGTATACTTTCATATAAAATGGCTTTGTTTTCTGTGAGCCCTATTATCTCAACAATATTTATTAAGTGTTAATGAAAAAGTCATGTATAATATTACTATGTGAAGATCACCTTTATTTCTTTGGTCACCAGCTCTATAGTGTATGTTACATCCCTGTATAGTCCAGTAGTCCCATGGTCTTGGTGATGTAAAAATTAAAAAAAAAAAAATAGTGGAAAAATCTTGTTTACCGACAACATGCCTTAAACAACATGACCAGTTGGTCCCACCAAAAGGAAATGGATTAGACAGGTTTTACTGTACTTACAAAACTGTTCTTATATTTTACAGCCGGAGGAAGATATAAGCGATGATTACCTGTTTCCAATGTCCACTCGTCTAAGTTTCTCAGGAACGCGGGAGAACGATACAGACCTTGGACGAGCTCTAGACGACCTTGATGGATCGCCGACACATAAAAAACGTTTTCTAGTCAGATCGTCTTCGGATCCAAGCGTGAACACGACGGATCGCATTCCAGGCATACCACCTTACCCCGACCCTCCACGATATCACAGGTCACCCAAGGTAAGACAGTTAATTTTTCAACGTATACCCTCGTACTCCCACCCACCTAGATAACACAAAGTCTTAGGGTAAGAGTAATCATGTTTCAGAATACCTCATGACTACAAACTCAGTTTATCACAAAGGGTGGAGCCCATTTATATTTTCTGACAAATTTTGTTTGTTTGAAGTGGTTGACTGATTTTCTTCCATGTATATTTTTTTGTATTTCAGGTCTCGTATGACGGACAGCCTAACTACCAGGATGTTGCATATGATGGTAAGTGCTTGTAAATGAAATCTCATTATTACTGCTTGTTTACTAAATGTCTTCGTAAAAATATATAAAGAATGTATTGCGTGCAGTTGAAAAGATAAATATTTATGAATCTCCTTTTAGAACAGATAATTCAAGTTGTACTGTGCTGCCTCTCGCGAGAAACACCCTTAGTAACTCAGAAATGTGTTTGTTGAAGAGAGGTGTTCTGGAGAGGTCGATTCCTAATATTATTGTTGCAACGAGAAAGAAAATATGTGTCTTTTAAGGGAGGGAGAGAGGGAGGGAGGTGTTGTTAGGGGAGGTTTTGACTGAACATGTCTTCTTAAAATGTACCTGCTATCTTACACAGTATTATTTCCGTATTTCAGACTCGTACACTCAGAGGTCAGAGGACAGATATTACCCATCATACTATGCAGATTATAACGATCTGCGTGCAAATCGTACACACATCGATCCTTATGCCACGATCTCACCAGCTGAAAGATTACGGGACGCATTCCATCAGACTCACAGTGGAATGATGGGTAAGTGCTATTTATAGAATAGATTTCTTATGAAATTCTGTTATATAAATTACACAAATAATCCTACCAAAGGAATATCTTTTGATGCAAATGTTCAATGTTTAAGGCATTGAATTACTAATTATATTATTCAGTGTTAAAATTTGTTCAAATTATCTTCTCTGTTATCCGTGAACTTTACAGTTTAAGAAAGCCAGTAATTTTCATATATAATTGAAACAGCTGGTAGTATCCATGGTAACTTAAGTTACCAATCCATGTTAACATAAGTTTCCATAACAACAATTAAATACCTTTCATGATATGTCTGCCAATTCTCAGCAGCGGACTGGTTTGCTGTATTCTCACCTGTATCCATGACCGCATCTATTTCCATAGCAACTATAGTAAACTAAATATGTTATAGTGGTAGACTTTGCAACATACAGGTCTTCAAATTGTATCCATACCTGCAGTGATTGGAATTATCATAATTTTGGGAAAAGATTTATTGATTTTATCGTTTTAGATATGATGGGTTGACGCAGCAGCAGCCGGACCCACTTTATTCACGACCGTTTCCACGGCAACACCAGTCAACGCATCAACCATCGTCACCTCACGAGCCTAGCTCACAATCAGCCCACCCACCACCTCCACAACAACACATGCAAGATCAAAGGGTAAGTATTCAAAAACAGAGAACTATTTTCTAATGGCTGTTCCAAGAAAAAAAAAAAAAAGTGCCGGCAGTGAATAAGGTTGACTTATTGTTCCAGATTGACTTAAAGATTATGAAAGACTAATGTAGAAACAAAATAGGATTGCTTCAAAAGGTTTTGTTTAGTTTCAGGATGCATATAGATATAGATATAGATAGAAACATTTCATGATATTTTGTAAATTTTACGAATCAATTTGTTACTATTTATAGCAGCCGTACAATGATAATTCGTCATACTCCAGTGACTCGTTCACAAAATACACGTCCAATCCTGCCAACAAACATGACGATTCAAAGCTACGGGAAAAGTTTGGAAATAGCACATCCAATCGACAAATGGGAAGAAGCAACGACCCTTACAGGTAAACTTTTTTATTTAAGTAGAAGTTAGTAATACTGTAAATAGGCTAATGTTTATGAGGATTTAAATCTCGTTAATTTAGCGAATTAATTTCCCACTTGGCTTATTTAAAACTGTCGTAAAATTTTTCTTTCACATAGATTTACTTTTAGAAATTTCTCCGTCCGCGACTTTCAAATTTCAGATAAGTGTGGCTCCTCACAAATTGTGAAATTCCGTCACACAAAATTTACCAAATTTACAGTAAATATTTTGAAGGTTTGTTAAAATGTATCAGTTTTTTTAACAACTTGAAGAAAATAATATTTTAAAGGTTGTACTGTAGTAAAATTACATTGCTGTCGGAGTCTTACCAGTATTTTTGGAGTTTCATGAACTAGCAAACTAATTTCCAACTACCAAAGCCAAACATTTAGACAGCCAGATCAATGTTAAGGAAATCCATTCTATGGCAAGCCATTTTGAGCCATACTTTGAAATTTGTAAAAAAAAAAAAATATTTGATAGGAAGAATAATTCTAGGCATTACAAACATCTTGTATCATTTTCACAATTATGATTTCAGGTTCACACGCAGCACTGTCAATAAAGTGAACACAAGCAATGTAGATAAATCAAAACTTTCTGATCTCTCAAGTAAATACAGGTAAGTGACCCCAGTCCCTGTGTCATGTACCGTATGTGGAATATTGTATATATACCTGATGTATTTGATTATTTGAATGTGTATCGTAATATATGATGGCTTTATATATTGATGAAGGGTACCATTATTGTGATCATCATTGCCATCATCATCATCATCATCATTAAGAATGAAAATCAGCAAAAATCATCATCTGAGACATCATCATAATAATTATCAAGGATTATCATCATCACCACCATCATCATCTATACAAAATTATAATCAGCAAAAGTTATCATCATCATCATCACCTTAAATTAGATTGATAATCAGTAAAATATTCATCAGAAATATCATCATCATGATCATTTTCATCACCCAGAAACAGAGCTGTAGTAATCATTCATCATTCATGCCTGCCTCGCTTACACGGAATTTAGATGATGAGCAAATTATACCATTTCCATCATTTTGTTTAAGGCGTATAGAATTCTGACATTTTATATTAGAGACATGTATCTTATATACAGAGATTACCTGCTTCCTTCCAAAGTTGGCTTGTAGCTTAACAGAAACTAGAGTGAAGTCTGCCTTTTTAACCATATTTGTATTTGATTCACAAACTATCTTTGCCTCGTTTATGATATGTTTCTTGCAAAACATTATGTAACGGTGCCTGTTTGACAAAATTAGAATGGATACAAAGTTTTTTCCGTTTCAAATTTATGAAGTGGGGATTGATTCATCCAACAGGATGAAAATTTTGTTTGCTTTATGGCATGAAAATCTTTCCTTACCTTTTTGTTATTTTCTCGCATGTTCTGTTGTTAAATTCCCAGTTTCAAGAAGTCGTACACCTGGCAAAGCTATGCAAGCGTCTATATATTGTCATTATATGTATTCAACCAGAAACCACGCATGTTAACAAAGTCTGCCAAGCTTTTATCCTATGTATATATTTCTTCCATCACCCGTTAATTTACAGAAGTGACGAACGCCTCAAAATAAGCAGTAGTAGCTTAAACAGTGCTAAGTCGCCGTCCACGGGCAGCTCGGGTGGACCGCAGAGCCCCGGGATGGAGCCCCCGCCGACACAACCACCAGATGGGAGGGTCGGAAACCACAGAAAGCAGCCGCCACCGGTACCAATAAAAACCTACAATTTGAAAGATCGGGGCATTGAACCGGACGACCAGAAAATCAGGAATTACGAAAACACAAATCTCAGGTGAGAGAAAAAATTACTGTAGACGGGGAAATGTTTGCAATAATTAAATTTCCCTTATTTTGCCGATTAGCTAAATTATATTTCCAATTTAAAGAAATAGTTAATGTTTTGACTTTTGGACCTAGTTTTACTCTACATACTGTACGACTCAAATGCCAATTCATTATGAATATGTAAACCATGATAACACAATTATTTTCCAATTCAAATGACAGACTAATTTTTTTAGAAAAAATAGTACCACATTTTAAGGTTACGTCATGAATGATTTTATATCTCGTATAGAATTTATTTTATTGATGTAAACTGTAACATGTGAAGCAAACAAGAAAAAGGATGTCAAAAAGCCCCACCTGTATTTTTTTTCATGATAATTGATAAACCTAGGGACGTTGGGTTTTGTTTTCTTTTACTGGCAATAAATGATGGACGTGTACTGTGATGCTGAGAATTGTTGGTGCACTTAGCTTTAACTTGTGTGATTCTCTTAATACAGGGGTTATGAATATCGTGACGGAAATCAGTACACACAACTTCCGCAGCGTGGCGATGGACACAGTAAACACAGAAGCATTCCAAATGATATCGACCAACCTGTTTCTCCATCGGAACATTATAAAACAGAAGACCCATATGAATGGGTGGCTCCACGGAGATCGTCAAGGCAACAGCATGCTATAAATAGAAATTCAGATTACCGTGACGAAATGCCGCAAACACATAATCAAAATGGACGTTCTTTTAATAATCAGATGTACATGGACTATTCAGAGTTAATGAGAATGAGACAGGAGAGGGACCGCGAAAGGGGCCAGCAAGGAGTTTATGGAAGCCCTGCTGAAAGACCAAGGTGAGAGGGGATCAAAGGGTCAAGGTCATAATGGCACAGTAGAAATCATTTTGCTTTGTGGGAAGGGGGGTCTTTTAGAATTTTTTCTGTTTTGACAGGTTTTTAGTGGAAATTTGTTACACATACCTAGAAATATAGTGTGTAGAATTCAAGCCCTGCCATCAGTGAAAGATGAGAGGGGAGAAGTCATTTGAAACAGCCACACCTATACCTTTAATGGTTGTATTGAAACTAAGACAAAAATTATTGCATGTTTTAATTAAATTCCAGGTTGCTTAATTTTTTTTAATTGTAAAATACGTATGTATAGTTACTTTATTTGGCCTGCAGCGGAAATTATTGTTTTAAATTCTCTGATTTTTAAACCCTTAGCCTGTTGATCGCAAGTAATTTTACCTTTTTCAACCAGTGCAGATCATTTTCAGCTTGCACATCTCATGAGCTGCACTGCTTCAAGAAGTAAATTTTCAGTCAACACCCCTTTTAACAATTAATGGCACTGTCCAAAGAGAATGATAGACAAGTCCATTTTAGAAATTAAGCAGGATCAGGGTAGAAGACTTAGTACATGTAGAAATTTTAACTCTTGACTCAATCTCCTCTCATCTCAATAAAATACCTTTTTCTTTTTAAATTCTGTAAATTTTTTATACACATGCACATTCAGTATTACTCTAGTATTGTCTAATACATGTATATAGTGGCTTATTATACCGCATTAACAAAATTGTTATACTAATTGTTTTGATTTATTCAATAACACTTAAACATGCATAAAATTACAGGTTTTACCGGAAAAATTCTATTTATAGCTTGTCATCTAAATATAGCTAGTTGCTAAAGTAGGAAGCTGTAGAATTTGTAGGATTCCCCCATCACTTAGGAAGAGTCTCAATAAACTGTTCAAAGTTATTAAAACTGGTAAAATATGTAAAACCTATGTTGAAAAGTAAAAATTATTTCCTAAGTTTAGATGTTTTGAATTTGTGCATATATTCAAGTACAGTAAAGTTCCTGTATTGAGATCACCCTTTGGACCAGTAAAAAGTAGTCTTATTTAATGAATTGGTCTTTTAAGCCTGACCTTTTTACTATGATTTGAGCATTTGGCTCTGAAATGTCTGGTCTTGATATCGAGGGTGGTCTGAATATCGGGACTTTACAAGTAATTACTGTTAAATTCATTGTATTTCAATGAAAATTCCTGCAAATACATACAGGAAAATTAGTTAAATTTTAGAGAAAGTTTTGAACAGTTTTTGAAATGTACACATACCCTTCCTAGTCCGCTAGAATGGTATAAAATATATTATAGCAAAAATTGATGTTGTTTTTTCATGAACTTTACAAAACCATAGTGCTGCAGTGTCGCTTTAACTTTGTTTATGAGCCACAGGTTGCAGTATTATTAACTAATTACATAAAATGTGTTTAAATGGCCGTAATTTTAACGTTATTTCCAAGTTAAAGAAGAGTTAAAAGTATTTAGTTCTGGATTTAGGGGTTACAGAAGAATTACAGCCACATTAGGACTAGGTTCATTATGTGTCATCTAGGAAATGTTTTTAAAGCTTGCTTTTAGCAGGCGTGAACTTTTAGGAGGTCAATAACCTTGGTTGCATGTGTAATCTACAAAAGGTCATGTGGCTTTTTCTGCATTTTTGAGTTATACTAAATCGTAAAAGGTTTGATTTGGTATTTTATAACAGTTACTGCTTTATGATATAAATGGCAAATTAACAAAAAATACTGCTGAATTTATGTGTCATGTAGTTGTAGGGATTTGCACACAGGTTTCATTAGCTACAACAAAGGTCAGTCACAAGGTTGAATGGTATTTAGGTCAAAGGTCAATTGCTGGGCAAAGGTCAGTCACAAGTTTGAAGGGTATTTGCTAGGTCAAAGGTCAGTTGCTAGCTATAGGTCAAAGGTCAGTGTCAAGATTAAAGGTCAGTTACTGAAGTGAGATTTCAAGTTCATTTAAGTGCTATATTTAAAGGTTGTGGCGAGGGGGATAAATGATGAATTGAATGTGTGTGTGTGTATTAACTACTTAATGTTATGGCAAACAATTCTCTGGGGTATTATACATAGGTACTACCATATCAACTTTGTAGGCTACCCATATATATTTTTAAGGTATGTCTATTTTTCAGGTTGTAATCTTTTTAAAACATATATTTTTTTATGCCCCCGAAGGGAGGCATATTAAAATCGCACCGTCTGTCCGTCTGTCCGTCCGTCCGTCTGTCCGTCCGTCCGTGCGTCCCCACTTACAAATTCGTGTCCAGACTGTAACTTTGTCATGCATTGAAGGATTTTAAAATAACTTGGCACACATGTCTAGCACATCAAGACGACGTGTCGCGTGCAAGACCCACATCCCTACCTCAAAGGTGAAGGTCACACTTGGAGTATGAAGGTTATGGAATCCTCTATATATGCACACATTCGTGTCCGGACTGTAACTTTGTCATGCATTGAAGGATTTTAAAATAACTAGGCACACATGTCTAGCACATCAAGACGACGTGTCGCGTGCAAGACCCACGTCCCTAGCTCAAAGGTTAAGGTCATACTTAGAGTTTGAAGGTAATGGATTCCTCCATATAAGCATATATGCACACATTCGTGTCCGGACTGTAACTTTGTCATGCATTGAAGGATTTTAAAATAACTTGGCACAAATGTCTAGCACATCAAGACGACGTGTCGCGTGCAAGACCCACGTCCCTAGCTCAAAGGTCAAGGTCATACTTAGAGTTTGAAGGTAATGGATTCCTCTATATAAGCATATATGCACACATTCTTGTCCGGACTGTAACTTTGTCATGCCTTGAAGGATTTTAAAATAATTTGGCACAAATGTCTAGCACATCAAGACGACGTGTCGCGTGCATGACCCACATCCCTACCACAAAGGTCAAGGTCACACTTAGAGTTTATAGGTAATGGAATCCTGTATATATGCATACATTTGGTCCGGACTATAACTTTATTATGCTTTGAAGGATTTTAAAATAACTGTGCACAAATGTCTAGCACATCAAGTGGATGTGTCGCATGCAAGACCCAAGTCCCTATCTCAAAGGTCAAGGTCACACTTAGTGTTTAAAGTAATGGAATACTGTATGCATGATTACTCTGTCATGCATGGAAGGATTTTAAAATTACATAGCACATTTATTGAGCACATGGAGAGGACACAGACTGTGAGGCACCTCTTTCGGGGGCATTCGTCACTTGGGAGGGACAGCTCTTGTTATGAAAGGGTTTTAACATATCAATGTACAATATATAAACATGTTTGAAGAATATGCATATTTTTTATAGTGTTATGGTTTGTTTGAAATTAATACTCGTATAATATGACTATATATACGATAAAGTATTATAATTATTATTAATATATATATATAGAATAAAGTAACTGAAACTTAGTCTTGCTTGTTATGAATGAATTTTGGTTGCAGAAACTGGGCAATACAAATGAGTAATGTAAAACATACAGTGTGTGAATAAAAACCAGTTTGTGTCGGACAAATTCTGGCTCTACATTACCTGTGTGGAGCTTATTTGATGGGCAGTCACTTCAAGTTAATCGTATTGATACATGTACAATTCTTTTAGGATAATATGACAGTGACACAGCATAATACTGTAAAATGGGGAATAATAACATCACTATAAAAGGGTGATGGAGAAAAATAAGCCTATATTTATTTACTGACCAGTTAATATAGAGTTTACCGTATTGTAATTTTGATATAATTATGCATCTGTCTCAATGGTTTTTAATGATCGCAAATATTTTTAACAGCGACGGCCATTAAAACTGTATATATGGTTGCAAATGTCAAAATCATTAAATAGATAACCCTGTTCTAAGGCACAACGTGTTTAAATACGATAATTAAAACGCCGTTCGATTTTTGCGACTATATATACATCATTTAATAGTCGCAAATTTAAATGACGTAACAAATCAGAAAGACGTTACATCTGCAGTGCCTTAGGATATGTGGTCAATGACGAAATTGATTAAATTACTAGCAGGTTTGTTCATGAGTTTGACCCTGCTTACCGAACATGTCTCGTTATGTGAGAGTGTTGGTAGTTTCTTACAGAGGATATGCTTCTAGAACTGGTCCTTCTCCGGAAAAAATGGTTAGGTGAACTGCCGGCGTGTTATAATAACTGAAATTTGGTCTACATGGGCATTAAGTGTGAAGAAATAAAACAAAAAGCAGATTTTTGTCTGTATGTTTGGTACATGGTGAAGAAATGAGATATCTTCGGTTATAATAGTTCACTCACACCTTCCATTTACACAACAGAAAGGGTGCATAATGTATGTACAGTAATAAGTTTACATTCTGTAGATATAATAAAGTCTCCTGTTGCTATGGTGACCATTCCATCTAACATGATGGTTGTACACTAATAAATACCTAAATATGACAGAGGTAGATGTACAGCGTTTGAAGAAATTAAATCTTATACCGGTATATAATAGAGCGCCATCAAGTTAAAATGTGTCTTCGCTTCAAAGTTTTCGGGTTTTTTTGTTTTTTATTTCATCAAATTTTTCAATCTTTTCCCTTTCTGTGGGTACCAATAATATGCCAGCGAGAGTTGTTGTTAGAATACTACAGTTTGTTCAAATTGAACATTAACACATGGTTTAATGTCGTAGAAAAAAGATATGAACGCTAAGTTAACGATATATGCTTTTTTCACCACAACATTTAATGCAAGCAAAAAAGCTTTATTTATAGTAGTGAAACACTGCACTTATTTATTTGTAGGCCAAAAAGTGCCTCACATCGTTTTTCACAAGTAGTAGAACAAAGGTATGGTATTGTTTTTCACATGGTATGGTATAGTTTTCTTGGAATGCAGTTTTGACGGTTCATGTGAATGAAATTGGCTTGATTCTTTGTATGTACTGACATGTTTTTAAGAGTTTGTTTTACATCTAAAAGATTATGTTTTAAGTATTTCTTGGAGAGATTTGATCTTAAAAATATTCACACAATGTCCGTTTGTTTTGTGTATGTGTGTGTTATTTTATAGGGGAGGGAATGAGGGGTGGGGGTTTGACTTCAGCGTTGGGTAGGGTGGGGGGTAGTAGCAGAAAGTGACAGCGCATTTCGAGCACCTTTGAACTCTTTTTAATTCCAAATTCTTATGGTGATAATATTTAAATGTTTTTGGTACTTAGTTGGGGGAAGAAAATATCATAATTTATTTTGTAGCTAGGGCCCTAGAATATTTACTGCTGGAAAAAGTTATTGAAGTGTAAATATATCTTTTAAAATTTGAGTTTTTTCTTCATGAGAATTCCAGTGCATTGTCATTGTAAATCTCTGTAACTTTAACCCTGGAGGCAGAAAGTGATCCTCATGCAGTCTGATCATGATCTGCACTGATAACGGGTTGAGTTAGTAAATTTTCAGCGAGCACAGCATTGAAACAGTTAAAATTATACTGTCTGAAATGAAATTAGTTTGAACAGTTTCATATTACTTGAAATCAGTAACAAAATGTAGCTTTAGGCTTTTTTTATACCTGTTTGCTGTCACATTTAAGTTAGGGTTTGGGGAACTATTTTCGTCTATTCTAATGAAATCTTCTTTATATGTGATTTGATATTTTTGGGGCTGTAATGAATATGGGTAAAGGGGGATTTTATGCAGCATTTTTTCACCATTCAGGTAAATATAAGTATATTGTTATATGTTTTTAATTGTTTTGTAATTGTGCATGGTGTGTTGTAAGGTGGTAGAAAATGCATGACTGCGATGTATATTGCATTAATTTTACGTTTATGTTGATATTGACGCCAGCTTCTGTTAATGGTTGGATATTGTTTTGCATATTTTATGTACATGTAAATATTCTTTTCATTTATTGCTTCTGCATGCATTAAACATTTTGTGTAAGGTGCAAATGTAACTTAACTCTAAACACATTGACGGCAATACGGGTAAATTCTGCCAGATCATTATCTACATGGCTTGCTGTTCAGTCAGTGAATTTTCACTGCACACCCCTTTGGACAATAAGTGGTACCATCCAAATTAATTGATGGGCAAATCCATTGTAGAAGTGAGGGTTCCGTAATTAATACTGTCACCAATGCATCACAAAATATGCAGTTGTAAATTTTCTGAACCATTGAAGTAATATGGAAATTTGACATTAAATTATTATTTGGCATAAAAACTGAATAGTGACAGCCTTTGTGGTTGGGTGGTTAGAGACGCTGACTTGAAGTCACTGTAGCGTCTCATTGATGGATTGTCAAGGATTCGAGCCCTGCTTCCAGCCATGTCTCTTTTATGGGAGTAAGTTGGCAGTTTCTTGTAATAATAATAATAATAATAATAATAATAAAATCTTTATTTATAGAAGGTAAACACATTAAGTAAATGTACAAAACATTTGACTTATTTACAATGTGGCCTTCTGAACAGAAACAACATCTATACAATAAACGATTGAATGAATTAATGATTGATTATATGAATGAATGAATGAATGAATGAATAATACTGAGGATAGGGTTCTAGTACTGGTACTTTCTAGGAATTATGGGTAAGAAAACTGCCCACTTGTTGAAATAACTGAAATTTGGTTGAAACAGGCGCTCAACCCCAAAAAAAGAAACAAAACGGAAAAATGGAATAATGGAGTAAATGGTGTTCTGAATAAATAAACCGCTCTGACATTGGGGTCACCATTGCTTTATTTACTGTGCTAGTAGATGAAGAAATATACTGCAATGGTAGAATTTAGAAAGTTTTTAGTGTCGTTTTAAGTACTGAAACATGTAGCAATGTATCTCTCTGCATGCTCATACTTCTAACCATCATTTTTGTCATAATTATTATACTGGTATATTTCTTTTGGAAGAAGGCCATATCATGGCTTTATTGGTTGAATTCATATTTTATAGTTCATTATATTCTTTCCTTTTTCTGTTAACAGCTTTTTTATTCTATTAACATTAGGGAATTTCTAGCTTCTTTTAACAATTGCTAAATATAGCCATGGGTTTTTCCAGAACGGACGACGAGCTCGAAAGGTTGAAGAAATCACATCGGACATTTTCAAAATCAACCGGAAATGTTGATAAAAATACATATGGCAATTCAGATCGCCATGATCGGGAGAAATTCACGGCGTACAAAAAGTTGATAACTCCTGGCTTCTATGGCCCAGCAAAACACGCATCAAAGTCACATGACGAGCTTCGGTAATTCTGATTGGTTGAAAATGTGTTGCTTTTGGTGTTTAGCTAGTTTGTTCGCATGACTAATGGTTTTGGTGGTAGTTTCATTTAGAGCACAATCTGCCGCTTGAAAAGGAAATCCCATGTTCAAAATAATTTAGAAATATTCTTTTAGATTTAGTTGGGCTTTTGTGTTTAAGTTTACATTTTTTTTATATAATTTAGTTTTTAAACTGGTATAGGATAATATTTTCATTTTGATTTAAAAACTGTCTATTTAAAATCTTTTACCGGTATTAATGAGTGACACGTCGCATTTCTTGCATTTTG
>JAFMSR010000019.1:11658740-11719407 GCA_022818135.1 Saxidomus purpurata
TTCTAAGTGAAGGCCGTCAAAATACATAATTTTCATGTTTATATTAAAGTCTTTTCACAAATGTACTGAACTGCATAGCAACCGTTGTTGTTGCCTCTGACCTTGCATTAGCAATGCAATAGCCTGACCCCTCTGAACTTCTGTCAGCCGTACCATGATTGCAAGAGCTTCAAATTTAATGTAAATAGTGGAAAGCGATGTGTATACCTCAAGAGTATCAAGTGGTATGACCAGATGTTTTGACAAACTTGTCATCATTATTCTGCATGTGTATTTTGCTTTTTATCACTTTCTCTATGTGATTGGTGCAATTCACGGTTGAGTGACTTTAGGCACCGGTTTGAGTGACAAGTGACCAAGATAGTCTTCTGACCGGTTTTCATAATTTTCGGCCAAGCATTAAAAAAATGGTTGCATATATTTTTACCCTGCGTGTCTTTATCCTTTCAGTATATTTAAGGAGCACATACGATAGACGTGAGGCGCACGCAAAAGTTGTCAACACTCAAACTAGGGTATTTCTGATTCACAATGGTTTACATCATATCATAAATTACAAACGAAGTTCAATACATAGCTAGATTGTCATGTATATTTTTGTAATGGCCAGCAACAGTTGATTCAGTTTTCCAAATTTGCGAAGTCAACTCAAACTCAACTCATACCCATCATACCCATTGTAAGCGTTTGCAAAATGTCGGCTGCGATGGGAATTAAGGAACATGATTGTGTTCGTTACAGTAGATTCATTGCAATAGGTAAATGCTTATTTAATGTGTATGATCCTTAACTACAAATATAACTAGATTGCCATTGTATGGAAAAAGAATGCTGTTTTCCATGGCTACACAGATGGGCGACAGTCATGTGTTTTAATAAAGGAATCGATCAGAGTTAGGAAATAATTTGCACACTATGTCCATACTGACCTTACCACAGCTTGGAATGTGTTCAAAGAGGAACTCAATCGACTTGGTTATCTACATATTCCAACAAAATGCATCAAAGCACGCTGTGATCTCCCATAGTTTCTCCCCTTATCTAAGACAAATTCACAAACGTGATAAAATGTATTCCAAACTAAGAAAATCCAAACATCCCCTAGCTGAATCAGTGCTTTTAGAACCCTTACGTACAAAATAAATGTTTTTAAACAGTTAAAGTCCAACGATCTCTTTGAATTTACTGATATATTAACATAAATATATTGATAGGATAATGATAGAACCATGTTCTATTCATTCTAAAACAATGTTGACATATGCCTTTCTTTCGTAGTCAAGTTGTTTCTTCAAGAAAAAAACTACTGCGCTATGTTTCTTATATGTACTTACCGATTTAAAAAGCAAAGTTAGGAATGTCTTGTTACAAAAAAGGTCATTTCTGTCAGTCAGACATCTTTCTTGATAAATGAGAGCTACTTGTAAATGTGATCCTGGGACTTTAAGGAGCGCGTATTTGTCATACATTGAATCGGTCATACTCATAGACGATTCACAACCAGGTAAAACTATTTAAAATAAAAAATTCTAATTTATAAAACATTAGCAAACAGAAAATTGTGGTGTATGATGGTCTTAAACACACACTGACCCCATCACCAAAGCAAATGTCATTAAAAGGCAATTTGGGACATTTTCTCCAAGGCACAACCAGTTAATTTTGAAACAGCTCTGTAAAAAGTCTGTATCAAACACCTCAACATCCGTGATGCCTAAGGTCACAATAACAGTAGAGGTTGTTGACAAATGTCTCCATGGGCTGTCTCCTATTAAAGCCCCGCCCAGATGAACTTGCACTATGAGTTATATTATCCTCACTGCCATCTTTAGGTTATCATTACAAACTGCTAGTGTTCCTTCATTCGGGGAATGCAGTCGTCGCCCTTGTCTATAAGAAAGGTTCTAAAATAAAGGCCTGTATCTACAGGCCAATTTCTCTTACCTGTATTGCTTTCAAAATATTGGAGCATAATGGTTCCAACATAATGAAACATTTTGACAATTAAAACTTGCTAAGCCAGTACCAACATGGCTTTTGATCGAAGCATAGCTGTGAATCAATACTTATCAGCTACACAAAGGAGGTATATGACAACCTTGAGATTGATAAACAAACGTATAGAATAGTTATGGATTTCCGTAAAGCTTTCTACAAGGTGGATCACAACAAACTTACCTTAAATCATAGCGAGCTGGGCGTCCATCCTCTGGCATCATCGTGTATAATCTTTTCTAAAGGGCCGTATCCAAAAAGTAGTTGTCGATTGCTGCACTTCAGACATCCTGCCTGCCCTGGCCTGTGTCCCGCTTGGTTCAGTCTTTGCACTCTGTCTGTTCCTGGCCTATGTAAATGACTTACCTGATCCTATTACAGGTAAGAAAAATCTATTTGCAGATAATATCATAGAATATCTCACAGTCGTGTCAACATCTGATTCACAAATCCTACATGCTCTTGAACAGTTGGAATTTAACCCTGACAAATGTGAGGTGTTGATAATTACCCGCAAAAGAAAACCCCTTATTGTTTACCCTTATTTACACCTTGCATAACGCTGAACTGAAAACTTCCGATACCGCAGATTACCCAGGTGTTAGCATCATTAAGAATTTTAAGTGGTCTGAACACATTTGTAAAATATCGGTCAAATTAAATTCTCTCAGCTTCATAAAAAGAAATGTTCACGCAAAAAACAAGAAAGTTTGAAAGAGAAAGCGTACAGCACATGTGTCCGTTCTCAGCTCGAGTACTGCTCAAACATCTGGCACCCTGGCAAAAATCTCTAACCTACAAAGTAGAAAGTGCAAAGGTCAGCAGCACGATATATTTTAGTAACTACAATAGTACAAGCAGTTTGGCCCAAATAAACTGGCAAACTCTAAAACAACGGCCTTAACCCTGACAAGTGTGAGGTTTTCACGATTACTCGTTAAAGAAAACCTCTTATTTTTCAAAACACCCTGCATATCCCTTAACTGAAAACTACCGATACCGCAAACACCCAGGTAAGGATTTAAACTAGTCTGAACACAAGTAAATTATCGGTCCAAGTAAATTATCTTCGCTTCATTAAAAAAAATGTTAACTCAACAAACTAAAAGGTTAAAGAGGATGCCCTGTATCCGTTCTAAGCTCGAGTACTGCACTATTGTCTGGCACCACTGTCAAACGTCTCTAACCGTCAAAGTAGAAAGCACAATACATTTTTAGTGACTAGAGTTATACAAGCACTGATACCGAAATGATTAATGTCATAAACTGACAAACTATAAAACAACGACGAATATAAAATATGTTCTCTGCCTAGCTAAAATCAGATCAAATCTAAAATGTGTCGATCAATCTCATCTATTACACTGAAAATAGCTCTTCAATGTCATATATTACACTGCAAAAAAGTTCTTTTCTATCTTAATTATAACACTGATTTATATATCTTTTCAATCTCATCTATTTCTCTGAAAAATATATTTTCAAATGTCCTGCAGTGAACAATTTTTTTGGGAATGATCACGAGAAACACTTACTCTGTCGGTTAATGCTTTTCTGTCTCGGACAAAAGACTGCGCCCGAGAATTACATCCTTTGTCAAACAGGGCAAGAGGAATGACAAAAGATAGCATGTCACTAAATAATTCAGAGAGTGCATATATAAAGCACTCATTTTCAGAAACCGCTATGCCACAAGTAAGGTTCATCTCACTTTTCATTTTTCGGATTTCTAATTTCCATCTTTCTAAATTTGAACAAAGATAGCATACAGAGTTTTATAGGTTTTTGCTCAGCCCCAATTCCCTCAGTGTTATCCCGTTCCAAACATATTGTTTCTTCCACCCTCTCCCACTGTATGTAGATAAACACTTTTAATCGTGTAAGGTAGGGGTGTAACGATAGTCGATACTATCGACTTATCGCGATTGTATCAGGCCCGATAGTCAATAGTCGATAGTAATTTCACACTATCGATAATATCACCGATAGTCTGGACAGCTATCGACTTTTCTCCATAGTTTTATTTTCATTTTTGGATGCGTTATTTCGTTCTCTGTTTCAGTTCTGTAGCATCTTAACATATAAGTTAATTAATATTTCAAATTATTTGTAAGTCATTGAAGCTTAGGGTATTGTAATTTATCTTTTGTTTATTGTGAAGGCATTGTCAAAGTTTGTCTATTTAAGTAAAAAACGTAAAAATTTCATAATTTATCTGTTTATTACAGGTATTGATAAAAACAAATTGAATCAACTAAGAAAATGTATAGTTTGTAAACTATCGAAACTATCGTGATAGTATCGCGATAGTAAAGCCAACTATTGATAGTCTATCGTGATAGTACTTTTAACTATCGATACTATCGTGATAGTAAATTTGGCTGCAATAGTCAGCCCTAGTGTAAGGTCATGTGTCCTTACGTGGCACGAACGAGTACAGTGGTGAACATAAGTTATTTCCCGTTCAGTGACCGGATGCGTGTTCTTATCAGACCTGCATTTTAGCTCACTTGAGCATTAGTTCTCATGGTGATCTCTTTTCGCCAACTGTCCGTTCGTCCGTCCGTTGAGCGTCTATGTGCGTCAAAATAAGCATAACGGGTATCTTTTTACATAGGTCAGAGTGTTAAGAATGACTAACTGCAGTAACAGTATTTGTACAAATGTCATTGAGACATACAAATTATGGATTACGGACCACTGCGATGGTGTAGAGGGTTCGATCTATTTTAAAACAATTACGAATGTGCATTGAAACTGTCCTACTGTTTCGATGATAGTGTACAACTTCCGGTGTTGACAGCCGTTTACTTCAATACAAAACGCGTGATTTTATGAAGGGTACGTTTTTTTCTGATTTTTGTTGCCTTTTTAGTTGTCTTTGTGACTACCGGTTCATAGATATTGTTTCACACAAATTACGTATATCAAGCACAGGCATGTACCACATTTGATGAGAAGTCCTCGGTAAAAGTTTTGCCAAATATCGAGTGATTCCGATTCTGGCATTAAATGTTAATTTTCAGAAATGAAATGTTTTAAAATAATCGAAAACAAACTTCAATTACTTAAAGGTCGGCCGACTGTCACCTTGTTATATGCCGTTTTGAAAAAGACAAATTTAAAAAAAAATTAAGATGACAGGACAAATTTCTTGTCAGCATCACATCACTATAATAAGTATTTGCGTTAGTATAGACCATTGAAAGCAGTTTAGTCAACACTCTGATCACAGTCAGTATATTTTATTTTTCACTTGTAAATCTATCAATGGACAATATACTAACAGCAATTGTTAATGTAAGATTACTTTTTAAGATTTAGACATGTGTACAAAAAATAACTAAACGGATCTCATGAAATGTTTGATCTTCATTACCTATCCTGTCTATTATAAGTCCGCCTATTTAATAGAAATAATATAACATCTTACATGTTTTGGTATTATTTACACCAGATCCTTTGCACACCGGTGTAACGTTGTAAACTGACCCCCATAGAATAATGACCCCCCGGTCATTATTTTATATAGAATAGTGACTCCCCGGTCATAATATTATCATTTTTGTGACCGCAACCCTTCATTCATTATTGGACGGAATTGATTCAAACTTTCAGGGATTACTACTACCGATGCCTAGTTGTGCAGAAAGAAAAAAATGGATTTGCTCCACCTGTTCGGGAGTTATGGCCCTTAAATTCGAACAACATCTTATTGTCATGGGCGTCACAGGTCATAAAACATGGGACTTCCCCACAACCGATTTGCATATTTTATGCCTTATATTGATATAATTGTTAACTTTTTCTACTTAAAAACGCCTGAAAAGTGACACAAATACCCCAAATCCAAAGAAGGATGTCTCTTCAACAATATACTGAAATTTGAATAATTTCTAACGACGAGGAGCGTCACAGGTAATAAAACAATGCCACCGCGGTATGAACAAAGGTTATCTGACGTCACTCAGTAGAAAAATGTTGCCTTTTAAGTTGAAAACAAAACCAGAAGAATGAAACTTTATCAACAAATATTTTAGCTGATATGCAATAATGTTTGTAACGACAGAAATCGAATACTCATACTCAACAAATGAGTGACCAGTAAAAATGTGATTGGCGTCAGATCGCTGATAGCACATTATGTGAATCTTTCTAGTCTGGTTTTCTTCGGGTTTCAGTGTTTATCAAATGCCATATCTGGAGAAGCAAAGAAACAAATCTTCTCCGTAAAATAGGCTATAAAAAGGCCCGAAACCGATGACGAACCAGCATATAAAATATATTTCCAAATGTTTCTATTTTCGTAAACACTTTATTTCTAAAGGATGATCTCAATTTCTATCAAGAAAACATGACCGGAATCATTTCAGATGACTGATAAAAGATGATAATACACTGTTTGTAAACAAAACCAAATTATCCTCCAGCCTAAATATCGGTTCTCTCTATTTCTATAGTAACCTTAAAACGACTTAGGTATATCTTCTATTATTGTAATACTTCTCTTTAAGTACAATAATGATAATTCAAATGAAAACCATTTTAAATTTCATTTTCAATAGATGTACGCTTATTTCTTAGCGGGGCCTCTAAGTTATACTGCTGTTGTGTCAGCTGTAGACGCAGCAGCAGCAGAAACAACAACAACAACAACAAATATAAGCAATAGAAACACGACAGTGACTTGAATTGATATAGAGTATGTTAGTAATAGGTTAGGTGGGGGTCAATATTTTATAGATAAAATCGTGGGGGTCATTATTTTATAAGGGGTGTCAGTATTTTATAGAAAGGAGTCACTATTCTATATAAAATAATGACCGGGGGTCACTATTCTATATAAAATAATGACCGGGGGATCATTATTCTATGGGGGTCAGTTTACAACGTTACACCGGCATATTTTGTTACACACTCGACAGACATGCATGTGTTTTTGTAAACACTGTACATCACGTTACGCTACTTTGCGCGTGTTGTATACGTCAGCAAATAGATTGAGCTGTAACATGAAAGTAAAATTTCCATTGGCCCACCTACAGAGGTCACGCGCAGGGGTCACCCTGTCTGCTAACCTGCGCATGGACTTTTTTTTTTTTTTTTGCTAAAGAGAGGTCAATTTTAAGCGTTATCATAAGATGTCAATATACCTATGTTTGAGTACGACATGTCTGCTTTATGACTGTGAAAAATATTTGCACGCGCTCAAAACACTATCCCACAGGGGCCTGTACGCGAACGTTGGTAAAATGAAAATTTTCAAAGCTGGTAAAATTGTGTCCAAGGTCATTTTCAAGGTTGTCTTAGAGGTGTCATCATTTACCTCGGACGTCTGAGATTTCAACATTCAGAAGCTGTCGGCATGGCCTTTAAATTCATACAGACAAAACGTGTTCCATACGGTAACTGTCACCTCTCTGGAAGGCCAAACCTGTCTTAACCCGCGTATACGGTTTATTACGTTATAGGCGTTCAAATGATATTCATATCATTATTGAAGTCTAATTATAACAGTCTACTTATAACAACGCGTCTCTTTAGAAGTCGGGGTAAATATCAAGCATTTCTGGATTAAGTAAGGTCAATTTAGAAGAAAAGTGTTAATACTATAGTAGTTATGGTCTTATTATATTGTGGGAACCCCACTGAAACATGTCATGAATTCTCCAGCAATTCAGCTTTTAACTTTTAAATCTTTTGCAACGTGTCGTCATAGACATGTTCTACATAGTACTGCAGTACTTTACAGTTCTATATGTCTACAATACTATACGATACTTTTCAGTACAAAACAGTACTTTAGGGTACTGCATTACAGTGAAGTACAACAGAACTATTCAAATTTTGGTGACATAAGAGTCTCAGGAGCACTTTGAATAAAGAAATAACTTGTAGCTCTTGTATTACCAAGAAAGGTGTCTTACCGGCAAAACAATTCTTAACGTTTCTTTTTTAATCGTGACAACACGGTATAATTATATAGCGCAATAATATTGCAAAACAATAGAAACACTTTCTTACACGCTTTTTAGATAGTAAGCGACAAAATATGAAAGGATGATATTGTCAACATTGTTTAAGAATAAATACAACACAATACAATACTGTCAACATTCTATATTTAAATTAATTATTCAATATGTGAGTATTTAAAATGATACTGGGACATCTATCACACTGTTAACTATATGAAATTCAGCTGTCACAGCTTAGCGTCATAAGATAGACTTGGACGGGTGGCGCAGTGAGTCAAGTGGTTATCGATATGGACTACGAGTTTGTATGTCCCCGATTCGAATCCCGGCTGCCGCACTCGAAATTTCAGAAACGCTTTTCAAATGCTTCGCATCCATCTATAGATGAAATGCGAGAAACCCAGAGGTAGTCTCATGTTTATTGGTACTGTATACCGTAAAATGATTAAGGGGTCTTTTCGTAAAAAGAGTTTCCTCTGTTTCTGCATCTGTCTCTCCTCAACCTGCGCCGGTCTTGGCAAGTTCACCTGGGTAGATATCCCTTGGTCGACCGGGACTTTAAACAATCAGAAAAAAAACAAAACTTGGCCGTCTTGTTTTTGTTTAATACAACAACAATCTTCATTTCTTGCAAAACCATTCTGCCTGTGGTACTTAACAGGAACGTAATTATTATAATAAGTTCCTCGGATTCTCTTTCTATACAAGAATTTCGTAAAAGTGTTGTTGTAGAAACGAATAATTAATAAATAAAGTTAAGAAGATCGCAATGATTACAGATCGCAACACACCACTGAAAGGCTTTAAAATATCAAATACAACTCAATTTTCATTTATCTTTTCTTGTTTTTCATAATAATTATTTCGCAGTAAAGTTCATTACATGTTTATTGCTATATACTCTATAGCTTGTATAAATTCATACTTTTTTCATAAAATACTAGAATAGAAGAACAAACAATAACGACTAGAGCCTTTCTAAGTAACTTTTATCGAACCTGATAAATCGTTCTTTGCAACATAACAGAAATCTATCGCTATTTCCTATGATTTTCTTAGTCCATTGTACAAAGTTTTCATAATAAAACATATTTACAGGAAACTCTGTATATAACGACTCCTAGTATAAAATGATTTCGGATATAAGGAATAAATGTTATAGGCCCGATGTTTGACCTCTTTATTTTATATGAAAATGATATATAGATATAACGTACACTGGATATAAATAACATATTTAAATGGTCCCAAGCAGTTGGCTATATATGGAGTTTACTGTATTGCTCTTGTTCTTTATTTGCATTTCTCATTGTCTGCGAGAATTTCCCGACAATGAAGTCCAAATCACATCAGAGATGCTAGCTAATAGAACTGTTTGATACATCTTCATGTAAGTTTGATATCCTTTTAAAAGCGAACGATTTCCCTCATACCAATATCCTTTCAACCTGTGCAAAGTTCAGCTGTAACAAATGCTTCACTACCATATTTTAGTCGGTGCCAGTTTGACACAAAGGATACATACGTTTGACTTAGTAACACACAATGTAATACATACGTACAATCGAGGATTTAAAAAAAATATTTTGCAAACAATTGCATAGCAATCGAATGCTGTCGCTCTTATTTTTAAGGAATATTCGAGAATAGATTATAAAACAATTGATTGAAAGTTATTTGCATAATCTTTTGATCGGTAATTTTCCTTATTTCGTCGTAAGTACATATGCCAATAAGTTATTCGATTTCTCACAGGCAACTAACAGTCGTGACAACCTTCTATCATAAAAAACTCCCCATGGTTTCACGACACCATCTGTTTCCGTTAGAATCGCTTCAAGCTTCTGCTGCTTTGGTGAGAATTGAACTACCGTGTTACTGCTATACCCGCAGGCAAACATCTTACCTCTACCATCGGTACATATTCCTTCAGGGGTTTTCAATTTTTTGCTGCTGAAAGAGTTGACCAAATTACCAGTAAAATCCAACATAGATATGTCATTAGTATGCATACTAACAACAAGGAGATGATGAACGTCGTCACGGACTGTGATATTCTTTGGTACTGCATATAAACGCTGTAAAGCACGCGGCAGAGTATGCTGTAGCTGTCCAGCTCTGTTATACACTTCTATATAACCAGATGATGAATCAAGCTTCGAACCACAACACACATACAATTTATCATCTACATACATCACACCCCTACATACACTGCCTGTTGTGAATGACTTTGTAAGTGACAGCTTTCTCCCCACAGAGACAAACTGTACTTTCTTGTCTATACACAGAGACACAGCAGCTTCACCAGGACCAGCAGTGCATACACCGCCAGGCTGACCAGGTAGTTGTATGGAATCAAGGAGTTTATAAGACCGATCAAGTCGCTTCAGTTTGGTATTGTTATAATCAGTGATAAGTATATTTCCATCTGGTAACTGGCATATGTCATATATATCGCAATCATCTGTGTCAGAGCTCTCCTTTACATTAAATGTCCCAAATAGTAGCGTTTTGTTTTCTATAAACTTGCCTGAATGACCGGAAGGAGCCATCGTCGGAATATGGGATGCGAGGTCTGTTGTAACGTTGGTATTTTGACGTTGTGCTGAACTCGTCTTCGTGCCTGAAACTACTGAAGAAGGCTGGGCTGTAACAGAATGCGTTTCATCAAACCATCCAAGGGTAACTAACGAACTAAGGTGCTTTTCTATACTCGCATCTATTTCGAAGACAATAGAATCAGGTGCAGTATGTGATATGTTTTCGACTCTCTCTGTGGATTCTTCGATGAAAGATTTGCAAGATTTAACCTGAAAAAACAGCTCGCATTCGTTATCTCCCCTGAATGAATCGAGCGTTTGCAGAATATCTTCAGCTTCCGTCTTCGTTTTATCAAGGAATTTTCTGTCTTGTTCCAATCTACTGATTATTGATGTCTCTTTCAAATTCAGCTCGTTGAGACTCTTCTGTTCCAAGTCATCCAGGTACTTGTTTGCTTTCTTCTTGAAGTCTGCGATCGTATGCTTAACTTGTTGTTTCTCCTTGTCGATGCGAGATCTGTCAGCTTTTCGGTCATCTAGCAAATTGTTAAGATCTGACAGGAAGACCTTTGTTTCCTTCCTTATAGTTTGGTATTCGTCGCTCGACTTAATGTCTTTGGCAGCATCGGGTAAATGTTGGGTTTTGGTGCAGGTACTAAAAATATAGAAAAGAAAAAATACTTAAAATTTAAAATTAAAATACATTATGTAGTTTACATTAATAAAATTTTAACAACGATATTTCTGGATTTTAAAGTCAGTTAGTCAGTTTGTCTATGTAACTGGGTGGACGACTGTCATCACGTTAACCGGCCTCAAGTATGGAATGCCATGGCAGTCATATATGGACACATCAAATATTACGAAGTCGTTAAGGCAATAAATAAGTGTATGAAATATAAGTTTAATATATTAAACAGTTCACTAAACATACTCTTTGATTACTTTCAAACAAAATACAGAGAAAGATTTCCCGGCCTCAGTGACTGCAAACAGGGGCCATAGTTAAAACTACAAGAGGGCCATGATAGCCATGACTAGCTCAGCCGTGTACAATGATCATTATTTTGCCTGATGGCCTAGCTGCAGGCCCAACATGACCGACTTTATCATGACAGATATTCTGACCAATTTTCAGCCTAATTTGGTGAAAAATGTGGCTATAAAGTTTTCAATTATTTGTCGTAGTTATTTGACCACATGACCCATTTTTGAACTTGACATAGAGATCAAAAAGATAAACATCCTGACAAATTATCATGATAATTGAGAGGGAAATGTGGCCTTCAAGTGTTAACAAGGGGTTTGCATGCTTTGATCCCTTGACCTAGTTTTTAAACGCTCGACCTAGATTTTATTTAGACATACATCCCGACTCACTTTCATGACGATTGGGTAGTAAATGTTGCTTCTTGAGTGCCAACAAGGCTTTCTTATTACTGTAAAGTGCGGTAGATATACGCCAGAACTTTAGTTTTCGTGTTTTTAGCGAGATCACTCATTCGCGAATTCATCATTTTACTAATTCAAAGTTCTCCAGACAGGATCGTGAACCAGCGGGGTCGCTTTCACATGAACTCATTGTCTCGCAAACTCTTTATCTCACGAATTCAAAATGATTTACAGTGTTTGACCTGGTGACCTCAATTTTTACCAAACATGACCCAAGTTTGATATTGGCCTTCAGATCATAAAGACAAATAATCTGACCAAATTCCATGATGATTCCTGACTCAATGTGACTCAGTATTAACATCTCTGGTGCAAGTTTGGTCAGGATTGCAAAGTAAAAGTGAGTGCTAACGACCCTTTTAGTGTGGCCAACCAACGGACAATTATACTAGCAAACAGGGGTCATTTACTATACTAATATATCACGCTCATCTTTGTTCAGTTGAGCTAATAAACAATTGACACTATATACAAAAAGTAACCGCTCTATATATTCAATTTGGATTCGGTGTAGATAGAAACTGCATCGATATCAAGGCTTTCAGATGTGATATAAAGACAAAACCGAATTATGATATAAACAAGTTCAGTGAATTTATATCCCGTCAGGTTAAGCAAATCAGAACAACTGGCAAGTGTATTGGTTTGTCTGTTTCAGAAAAAAAGCGTTTTCACCATGATACTGGGGTCTCATCACCGAGAAGATAAAAAATCAAGTTACAGTCATAAAGAACTTAGCTGTTGTAAGTTGAATAAAATCAGTATCACAAAAACTACATCTCTAAGGGCCTCAATTCTGTTAAAATCCAGTTCCTAAACTTTCTGTTGTTAGAGAATACATAGTGGCTTATTTCAGTCTAACAGAATCAAATTCTGACAAGCTTTTCAAAAACAAAGAAGAATTTTAAACATTTCACCACCCCATAGGAGCTTTATCTCGGGAGGTGGGTAATTCTTCTCTCTGCGTCTTACAGTCATACAGAACTCAGCTGTTGTAAGTTAAATAAAATCAGCAACATAAGGTTCAGAAAACAAAAATTCTTAAACTTCTAAAAAAGCGCTTCATCCCCCCAAGGGCCTAATTTCTAAAAACAATTCATTTTTCTAAATTTTCAATTTATAGAAACTACAAATTTGATTACTTTTGCTAAATATAATCAAATTATAACAAGCTTTTTCGAAAAAAAAAGAATTAAGCATTTTTTAATATCTGGTCCCATTCCCCATGAAGTCGGGTTGGATTGTGTGACAGGGATGTAGGGTTGGATATTAGAAAGAGTAATCATTAAACTATTTAAGCAAATTAAAATTAGAATTTGATAACCGGTTCCAGAGTAATAGAATTTTATTTTTTTATATTGAATATAGAAGAAAAATACAATTAAAGGGCAATAAATCTTTTGATATAATACGATAATCGTGCGTGTAGCGTGTGCGCCGCGGCATTATGCTATTATGTACTAATTTTAAGATCAAGTATTTAAGAAATTCTATCAATTGGTTGCTTAGTTATCGCTCCGGACGGACGGACTTATGGACGGACAGACGGACAACGCAAAACCAATATCCCACAGCTTTTGGTGAAAGATAACAATTGACTTAATATAAGCACGAACGCACTTCAATTTGGACTTCGTATACTAAGCAGAAATCAAATTCAGATCATGGTGTTTTCGTGTCATATAAAAACAAAGCCGAATTATGATATAAACGATTGACTCCTTTATAAAAACGGAACCACTCGATATATTCAACTTCGATTGACTCCATTATAAGAACGGAATCACTCGGTACATTCAACTAGGATTGAGCCAATTATAAGAACAGAACCACTCGATATATTCAACTAAAATTGATTCCATACAAGAACGGAACTAAATAGTAAAAATTAGAAACACTTTAGCACATTATTTAAAATTTTGTAACGGAAAAATAAAATGGCCTGTTGCACTCAGTTTTGAAGAAGCGGTCACCTTCATATCAAAACTAAAGATACCTCACCTACATAACTAAAGACAACTTAAATCAATACTATAAACAGCTAATCAATCGCCGATTTCAATCTTAACTACATTGATATTTGAGCCGGGTGTTTTTTTAAGAAGCCAATCGCATGACTACACTTCACTCATAACACTTATTAAACATCGATATTTCTTTTCAAAATATTACCTGTGCTCGAGAGCCTTACAGACACTGCAGCAGACGACATCATGATTTCCACAGAATATATTCACGAGTTCTCCCGGATGCTTTAAACAGCGCTTCGTAGGGAAGGACTTGAGTGCGGACTGACTGACGGCTGTAAACTGTCCTTCATCCAGAAGTGTGTGTCTTCTATTCAATGGAATCCGATTGTGAGATTTAAGACATGGATCACACATGTAAACAAGACATTCCTCACAGTATTTAGCGGCTTCCACGTGTCTTCCTTCTTCTCCACACAGAGAACACGGGCAATCATAAAATGGTTCATGACCGTCTTCTAACGTCCTTGATAAATCGCCCCCGGTCGCCATATTGTAACAATTGTGTCACGTTCCTTCAACAAACCTGTATATCAATAAAACACAACTTAACAAAGCCAATAATAGGTGAATTATTGTTTTCTTATTTATCGATATTTCACGTTAAGTCGGAAGAACACTAAATTAACAGTTACCAAAAGTGAGCATTATCCATTTATTTTTACTTCCTTATCACAAGTTGTACCTCGATACCCGGATAAACAAACATGTAACGAGATTTAAAGAGAATGCAAAGCATATATAACTATACCTCCATTGATCAAATTTTGGATAAATATCCTGTATACGAATGAGAATTGAATAGCAGGTGTTTTATGTATGAATCATAGGAGCTCAAGGTCGGGATTGTGCTTTTTCCGGCTTTGTTTTGTGTTTTTACATTTATTTTCAAGCTTACAAAATATTATCTTATTTTCCCCGGATCTGAACTTTTATATTTTACCACTGAAGTACTCGGTAGACTGAAAAAACAGAAGGAGCGACATACGCCATGTTATCCAACACTACTTCTTAGAGTAACGTCCCTTGAGCGCGGTTCAAGAACTGGTTCTCCGTCCTCAAACACGGCGCAATATTGAACCGAAACCGATCAAATGTAAACATGGTTCGGCGGTAATTTCGAAACTGGCAGAACGTTTATTTTCTCAAAAGCAGTTTTGGACAGTGCGTGAATTATGTCGAAAAGTTACGAAATAAATATATGGGCTGTTGTAAAAGGTTTTGTGAGGATGGGATGGTTCCATAGTTTGTATATAGTTGGGGAGGAGGGTGCTATAACATGCTTACATGTATCATTATTATTTTGTCGGAGACGGAGAACCAGTTGTTGATAAAAATTGAACCGCGCGTAAGGACGTCACTCTAAGCAGTTGTGTTGGATAACATGCCGTATGTATCTCCTTTTCTTTTTGCAGTCTACCGGTTACTTCATTGGTAAAATATAAAAGTTAAGATCCGTGGAAAATAAGATCATATTTTGTAAGCTTGGTTCTTAACTTGAAAAATCTTGATAGCGGTCCACTAGGCAACGCCACATGGTAAATATCTAAGCTCTAGGCCTTGTAGTTTCAGAGAAGAAGCTTTTAAAAAGTTTTTCCTATATAATCCTATGTAAAAAAACAAGTGACGCCCGGGATTTATCTCGGGGGTTAATAATTTGAGCAATGCCACATGCAAAATATCTCAGCTCTGGGCTTTCCTGTTTTGAGAAGTAGACTTTTAAAGTTTTTCTTTTCCGTTGTGAATGGACGACGTACGACAGACGCCGGACTGTGAGCGATTCTTATAGCTCAATCTGGCACTTTGTGCTCAAATGGTTCCGCTCCGCCGAATAAGGGCTGCTAGATGTAAAAATAGAGGGGAATCTTCAAGAATCAAGTTATCCCCGGGCAGGGTCAATTTTGAATCGTGTGTTATGACTTGAACGATCTTAATAGAGGTCATTTACGCAATACTACATGCCAAATATCTAAGCTCTAGTCTTACACAGAATTGTTCCCCGGATGATCCTCTACCAAAGTTGTTCAAAAGGTTCTGCTCTGATGCACAATATGGCTGGCAGAGCTAAAAGAAATAAAATAAAAGACATCTCTTCCTAAACTACTCGGCAAACTTCAGTCTCACTTCACTTTACTTGTCGCTTGGATGGTCTTCCACAAACATTTCCCACAGAGATCTGCACGATAGTAATCTTTAATATCAGGAATTGTGCAGATATTAACATGTGTTGCAATATATGGACATCATGGCTCTCTTGAAATGAAAGTTACAGTCATGAAAAACTATAGCTTATATTTATGTGTAGGCTGTCAAAAATTATCATTTTTTTATGTTCTTCATGTAAATGTTTTGAGATATGTAAGTATGTAGAACTTGGTTTCTTTCACCATTTTTATCGACCTAAGAGAATAACCAAATTACAGAAACTGTTTTTATGAAATTCAGTTCACAGACTTCAAGAAACGTAAGTATTGTTTTGCTTTCGTCCAATGTATACAAGTTCGATCTCTTTGACATATACAGACAAGGTCTGATTTCCTTATATACTGATATGATGGTTGCTCTGAGTACAATCATTCTAAAGGTTGATATTGGCACGGCGAGGCTTGTTTATGTTGTTTATTTTTCTAAAAAGGTTAACTTGTACTTGCGTAAAAAACACTTGTATATACCTGTAGTATTTGTATGAATGACCGTGAAAACTCAGACATTGAAATTCATGCAATTAGAAGAGAATATGTTTGGAATGTTATAAATGATGGCAATTGAGATATTGTACAAACCGTTGGTTGAATTGTATTCTAGGACAATTTTACTGTACAAATTACCCGGCTAAATGCGGTATGAAAACTGTACTAATACGCCTAACATTAGAGGAGATGTATTAAAGGAGCACATACGATAGACGTGAGGCGCTCACAAAAGTTGTCAACACTCAGAGTAGAGGGCCTCGAACACACACTAACCCCACCACTAAAGCAAATGCCATTAAAAGGCAATTTGGGTCAGTTTTCTCCAAAGCACAACCAGTTAGTTTGAAACAGCTCTGTAAAAAGTCTGTATAAAACACCTCAACATCCGTGATGCCCTAGGTCACAATAACAGTAGAGGGTGTTGACAAATGTCTCCTAGGGCTGTCCCCTATTAAAGCCCACTTGCACTATGAGTTTTAAAGAGTTACATCATCCTCACTACCATCTTCAGGTTATCATTCCAAACCGCTAGTGTTCCTTCTTTCGAGGAATGCAGTCGTCACCCTTGTCTATAAGAAAGGCCTGTATCTACAGGCCAATTTCTCTTGTCTGTATTGCTTTCAAAATATTGGAGCATAACGGTTCCAACATAATGAAACATTCTGACAATTAAAACTTGCTATGCCAGTACCAGCATGGCTTTAGATCGAATAATAGCTGTAAATTCCAACGTATCAGCTACACAAATGAGGTCAATGACAACCTTGAGAATGATAAACAAACGTTTATAAAAGTAATGGATTTCCGTAAAGCTTTCTACAAGGTGGATCACAACAAACTTACCTTATATCGTAGCGAGCTGGGCGTCCATCCTCTGGCATCATCGTGAGTAATCTTTTCTAAAGGGCCGTTTCCAAAACGTAGTTGTCGACTGCTGCACTTCAGACATCCTGCCTGTCCTGGCTAGTGTACAGCTTGGTTCAGTATTTGCACTCTGTCTATTCCTGGCCTATATAAATGACTTGCTTGATCTTATTACAGGTAAGACAAACCTATTTGCAAATAATATCATTGAATATCTCACAGTCGTGTCAACATCTGATTCACAAATCCTACATGCTCTTGAACAGTTGGAATTTAACCCTGACAAGTGCGAGGTGTTTACAATAACCCGCAAAAGAAAACCTCTAATTGTTTACCCTTATTTACAACCTGCATAACGGTGAACTGAAAACTTCCGATACCGCAGAATACCCAGATGTTAGCATCATTAACAATTTTAAGTGGACTGAACACATAAGTAAAAGTAAAAGGTCAAAGTAAATTCTCTCAGCTTCATTAAAAGTAGTTCTCATTGTGATCTTTTCTTTTCGCCAACTGTCCGTTCGTCCGTTCATCCGTCCGTTGTGCGTCTATGCATGTAGAAAAGCATGCGTAAAAATAAGCATAACGGGTATCATTTTACATAGGTCAGAGTGTTACGAATGACTAACAGCAGTAACAGTATTTTTGTCATTGAAACATACAAATTATGGATTACGGACCACTGCGATTGTGTAGAGGGTTCGGTCTATTGTAAAACAATTACGAATGTGCATTGACACTGTCCTACTGTTTCGATGATAGTGTACAACTTCCGGTGTTGGCAGCCGTTTACGGCGTTGACAACATTCAAAACGCGTGATTTTACAAAGAGCACATTTTTCTGATTTTTGTTGCTTTTTCAGTTGTCTTTGTGACCAACGGTTCATAGATATTGTTTCATACTGATTACTGTATATCAAGGAATCAGCACAGGCAGGTACCACATTTGATGAGAAGTCCTCCGTAAAAGTTTTGCCAAATATCGAGTGATTCCGATTCTGGCATTAAATGTTAATTTTAAGAAACGAAATGTTTTGATTAATCGAAAACAAACTTCAATTATTTAAAGGTCGGCCGACTGTCACCTTGCTATATGCCGTTTTGAAAAAGACAAATTTTAAAAAAGTTAAGATGACAGGACAAATTTATTGTCAGCGTCACATCACTATAATAAGTATTTCCGTTAGTATAGACCATTGAAAGCAGTTTAGTCAACACTCTGATCACAGTCAGTATATTTCATTTTTCACTTGTAAATCTATCAATGGACAATATATCATCAGCAATTGTTACTGTAAGATTAGTTTTAAGATTTAGACATGTGTACAAAAAGTAACTAAACGGATCTCATGAAATGTTTGATCTTCATTACCTATACTGTCTATTATAAGTCCGTCTATTTAATAGAAATAATATAACACCATACATGTTTTGGTATTATTTACACATATTTATACATATCATAATTGAAGTCTAATTATAACAACACGTCTTTTTAGAAGTCGGGTCAAATATCAAGCATTTCTGGATTACGTAGGGTCAGTTTAGAAGAAAAGTGTTAATACTATAGTAGTTATAATTATTGGGGGATCCCCACTGAAACATGTCATGAATTCTCCATTAATTCAGCTTTTAACCTTTAAATCTTTTGCGACGTGTCGCCATAGATATGGTCTACATAGTACTGCAGTACTTTACAGCTCTATATGTCTACAATACTATCCGATACTTTTCAGTACAAAACAATACTTTAGGGTACTGCATTACAATGAAGTACTACAGAACTAGTCAACTTTTGGTGACATAAAAGTCTCAGGAGCACTTTGAATAAAAAATAACCTGTAACTCTTGTATTACCAAGAAAGGTGTCTTACCGGCAAAACCATTTTTAACGTTTCGTTTTTAATCGTGAGTACACGGTATAATTATACAGCGCAATAATATTGCAAAACAATAGAAACACTTTCTTAAACGCTTTTTAGATAGTAAGCGACAAAATATGAAAGATGGTATTGTCAACATTGTTTAAGAATAAATACAACACAATTCTGTCATTATTCTATATTTAATTCTGGTCTGGTACCCGGATTTCTCTGTATCTGCATCTGTCTCTCTTCAATCTGCATGTGTCTAGCCAAGTTCACCTAGGGAGAATTCCCTGGGTCGGCCGGGACTATAAACAATCAAAGAAGAAAAGATAAACTTGACCGTCTTGTTTTTGTTTTATACACAAACTGTCTTCATTTCTTGAAAACCATTTTGCCTGGGGTACTTAACAGGAACGCAATTATTATCATAAGTGCCTCGGATTCTCTTTCTTTACAAGAAAATCTTACAAGTGCTGTTGTAGAAACGAATAATTAATGAAATAAAATTAAGAAGACAGCAAAGATTACAGATCGCAACACACAACTGAAGGGCTATAAAAAGTATCAAATACAACTCTCTTTTCATTCATCTTTTCCTGGTTTTCATAACCATTCATTAGCAGTAAAGTTCAATTACATATTTATTGCTATATATTCTACAGCTTACATCAATTCATACTTTTTTCATGAAATACTAGAATAGAAGAACAAAAAATAACGACTAGAGCCTTTCTAAGTAACTATTATCAAACCCGATAAATCTTTCTTTGCAACATTACAGAAATCTACCGCTATTTTCTATCATTTGCTTAATAGTAAGTTTTCATGATAAAAGATTTTTACAGGAAACTTCGTATATAACGATTCCTAGTATAACGAGATTTCGGATATAAGGAACGAGTGCTCTAGGTCTGATGTTTTTCCCTCTTTATTTAGTATGAAAATGATATATGGATATAACGTACACTGGATATAAAGAACATATTTAAATGGTCCCAAGCAGTTGGTTACATACTGTATTGCTATTGTTCTTTATGTGCATGTCTCATAGTCCTTCTTCTGTGAGAATTTCCCAACAGTGAAGTCCAAATCACATCAGAGTTTAAACATGTTCAATATGCAAGCTAATAGAATTTTTTGATACATCTAAGTAAGATATCCTTTTAAAAGTGAACGATTTCCCTCATAACTACATCCTTTCATCCTTTCCAAAGTTCAGCTGTAACGAATGTAATACTACTATCCTTTAGTCAGTGCCACTTTGACCCAAAGGATAAATACGCTTGACTTCATATCGCACAATGCTAAGCATACATACACTCGAGAATTTCTTATTAATTATTTCGAAAACAATTACATGTCAATCATATATTGTCATTCTTATTTAAAGCAATATTCGAGAAAAGAAAATATTACAGTTGATTGAAATTTATTGTCATGATCTTATTTTTTATCTCATTTCATTGTAAGTGTGTATGCCAATAAGTTATTTAAATCATCACAGGCAATTAACAGTCGTGACATCCTCCTGTCGTAATGAACTGCTAATGGTTTCAAGACACCATCTGCTTGTGTTAGGATCACTTCAATCTTCTGCTGCTTTGGTGAGAGCTGAACTACGGTGTTACTATTTACCCCGCACACAAACACCTGACCTTTGCCATCTGTACATTTTCCTGTCGGGGTTTTCAGTTCCTTGCTGCGGAAAGTGTTGACAACATTACCAGCCAGATCTAACATATATATGTTATCAGTTTTTAAGCTTGTAACTAGGAGATGTTGAGCGTCGTCACTGACTGTGACGCGCTTTGGTACTGCAGATAAACGTTGTGAATCACGTGGTAGAGAATGTTGTAGTTGCCCGGCACTGTTACATACTTCTATATAACCAGAAGATGAATCATACCCATCACCACAACACACATACAATTTATCATCTATATACACTATACCTCTACAGAAACTTCCTGTACTGAATGACCTTGTAAGTGACAGCTTTCTTCCCACAGAGACAAACTGTATTTTCTTGTCTTCACACAGAGACACAGCAGCTTCACCAGGACCAGCAGTACATACACTGTAAGGTCGACCTTGTAGTTGTAAGGAATCAAGGAGTTTATATGACTGATCAAGTCGCTTCAGTTTGCTATTGTTATTATCAGTGATAAGTATATTTCCATCTGGTAACTGGCATATGTCGTATATATTGCAATCCTTTGTGTCAGACTTCTCCTTTACACCAAATTTCCCAAACAGTTGCGTTTTGTATTCTATAAACTGGTCAGAATGACCGGAAGGAACCTTGGTGGGAATATGGGATACGAGGGCTGTTGTAACGTTGGTATTTTTACTTTGTGCTGAGCTCGACTTTGTGCCTGAAACTACTGAAGAAGGCTGGGCTGTAACAGAATGCGTTTCATCAAACCATCCAAGGGTAACTAACGAACTAAGGTGCTTTTCAATACTCGCATCTATTTTGAAGACAACAGGCTCAGGTACCGTGGATGATATGTTTTCGACTTTTTCTGTGGATGCTTGAATGAAACATTTGCAAGATTTGACCTGAAAAAACAGCTCGCATTCGTTATCTCCCCTGAATGAATCGAGCTGCTGTAGGATGTCTTCAGCTTCCGTCTTCGTTTTACCGAGGAAGTTTCTTTCTTGTTCCAATCTACTGATGATTGATGTCTCTTTCAGATTCAGCTCGTTAAGACTTTTCTGTTCCAAGTCATCCAAGTACGTGTTTGCTTTCTTCCTGAAGTCGGCGATGGTTCGCTTTACTTGTTGTTTCTCCTTGTCGATGCGAGATATGTCGGCTTTTCGGTCATCCAGTAAATTGTTAAGATCTGACAAGAAGACCTTTGTTTCCTTCACTAAATTTTGATATTCGTTGCTCCTCTTAATGCCTTTGGCAGCATCGGGTAAATGTTGGGTTTTGGTGCAGTTACTGAAAATATAGAAAAGAAAAAATACTTACAATATAAAAAAAATAATGACAATATAACAACGGTATTTCTGGATTTTAAAGCCAGTTAGTCAGTATTTCTATGTAAGTGGATGGACGACTGACATCACGTTAACCGGCCTCAAATATGGAATCAAGCAGTCTTATATGGACACAACATATATCACGAAGTCGTGAAAGCAATAAATAAGTGTATAAAATATAAGTTTAATATATTAAACGGTTCACTAAACACACTCTTTGATCACTTTCAAACAAAATACAGGAAAAGATTTCCCGGTCTTAGTGACTGCACACAGGAGCTAAAGTTAAAAATACAAAAGGGCCATGATAGCCATCGGTCGCTCACCCGAGTACAATGGCCATTATTTGACCTGGTGACTTAGGTTTTGACCCCACATGACAGAGTTTATCATGACAGATATAATAAAAACAAAATTCCAGTATGATTGGGTGCAAAACGTGGCTTTTAAGTTCCAACATGTTTTTTTTTCTATTATTTGACCTGGTGTAGTTTTTTGCCCACGTGATCCGGTTTTGAACTTGGCCTTGAGATCATAGAGACAAACATTCTGACCAATTTTCATGACGATTGGGGGAGAAAAATGTGGCTTCTAAAGTGTTAACAAGGTTTTTGTTTAATTTTATCGCATGACCTAGTTTTTGAACCCACGTGACTCGGTTTCAAACTCGACCTAGATCTCATTAGGACATACATCCCTACTAACTTTCATGATGAGTGGGTAGAACATGTGATTTCTAGAGTGTTAACATGGTTTTTTCTATTACTGTAAATCATGCAACGTTTTTTTGCGAGAGCACTTCTTGGCAAATTCATCATTTTGATAAGTCACAGTTCTCCACAATGATCGTTAACTAGCGGGATACTATGTTCATGAATTCATTGTATCGTGAATCGATCAATACTCACGAACTTTTTGTCTCGCGTATTCAAAATGATTATAACAGTATTTGACCCGGTGACCTCGCTTATGACGTCGCATGATCCAAGTTTGAACTTGGCTTAGAGATCATAGAGACACACATATACTAATAGCTCCTGCTCAGTTTTGTTCAGTATTGACACTTTATACAACTATACATGTATTTAACTTTTGGACTTGGTGTAAATAGAAACTGCATCAATACCAAGTTGTTCAGATGTGATTAATTGTTGTAAGTTAGATTAAATCAGTACTTCTAGTTTCAGACAATAAAAATTCTTAAGTTTATATATAGAATAATTATGTGAGAAATAAGTTTATATATTATATAAGTTTATATAAGTTTATATATAGAATAATTATGTGAGAAATAAGTTTATATATTATATAAGTTTATATAAGTTTATATATAGAATAATTATGTAAGAAAAACACTGCATCCCATAAGGGCAGTTTCTAAAAGTTTCGTCGAATGAAAATAAGTTGATTATATGTGCCAAATAGAATCTAATTCTGACAAGCCTTTTCAGACAAAAGAACCATATTAAAAAATTCACCAAGCCATAGGGTCCTCATCTTTAATGGGTAATCATTGTTTCCGCTTCTTACAGTTATACAGAACTCAGTTGTTGTAAGTTAAATTAAATCAGCACCTTCTAATTGTTTTTATTTCATGCTTTTCAGTGAAATACTGAAATTTATCGGTCATTTTCTATCCATCTTTAGCAATTTTGAATTAAAAAATTTGAGAAAAAATTGATTTTCATTTTTTTAACCACCATCTAATTTCCACAGTAATTTCTTAATATATCTACTTGTATGATCATGGTATGAAACCTATAAGTCACCTATAAAACGTGGATCGCTCATTATTCACAAATGCATTAAATTGTGACAAATTTTGCACTGTGGTCAGCCCTGGACCGAGCATTTTTTAATGAATGTACAGCTGATTGAGTATTACTCCACGATTCATGGTGTGACGAAGTGCAGACTTATTTAATAAAAGCAAATCAATTGATGCCTATATCTAATGAATTGATGTTTCATTTTTGTTGTTTGATAAAGATAAATATGACTTCTTAAATCTTATATCTGAAATAATCAAAATATTTTGAACTATTTTTGTTGCGTTTTCAGTAATGATGGTAGTAATCATTCTTGGGTTCTCCATGGGGAATAAGAAATACTTTAATTCCAAATTCCATTGAATATTTTGCCACAAAACATGACATAAAAAGAAAATTTGTTTGTTTCGCCACTCTTGAAAATATCAATGTTGGGTGTTCACTTGTGAAATAAAATTGATATTTCACTGAAACAAACAAATATCCTCTATTTATCATATAGAATAGCCACTGGCTTCCATATTTACTTGCTTTGTAATGTTGTAAATTTAAACCGGTACGCGATTGATAAACAATTTGAGAAACAATCTCAAGGTTATATGACAAACTGTATTATGGAGTAGCAATCACTTGCACATACCCTCACTACACAATAACTTATTATCTACTAATAATGTGGTATTATATAGTAGATAGTTATATATTTATATTATAGCGGGATGGGATTTGCACATTTGTACATGTGTAACAATAGAAGAAATCAAGAAATCTAGTTAAATCCCTGTAAGGCAGTCTTTGTATAATCGTCTTCACACGATATTATCGTAAAATGGAAGTTTAGTATGACCTTTAGGATTGATATCTTTCTTAGAATTGCAGTTTATGATAAAGCCAGGTTTGTTGAGAGTTATAAACAATAACGTTGTTAAGTGTGAAGGACATAAATACATGTACTGTACATGTAACTGAATCAACAACCAACTTTCGTGGTCGAGATGTCAGGGTCATCGAATAAATTGATTGACAGCCCTGGGTTTGAGTCCCAGCTACGACATACGGTCAATTTGTAGTCTTGTTACGGAGACTTAGAGTTTAGTTTTTGTTAAACCCCCAGATATGAAGTATACGGAATCAATAATGGTGTATATGCTTCAACGTTGGTCGGTCGGTCCGTGCGCCCGTTGGTCGGTCCGTCGGTCTGAAGACAAACTTTATCTGAGCTATTTCTCGGCAACCACTGGTTGGAATTTAAGTTTAGTATCAAGCTTAGTGCATATCCTCGGCATATTCCGCTTGGATGATTTTTTTATTGCCCTTTGATGTTTTGATACAGTGTACATAGAAATGATTGTCAGCGCCGTTGTTTGTCAATATGACTAAAGTTCACGATCTTCTGAAATGCGAAGCGTTTTTGAGGAGATGATTTTAATCAGATTGCGTTGTTTGTTTGCATTCAATGAAACCTCACAGAAGTGTTAAGTACCAAGCCTAGTTGTGTTTATCATTTGTATATTCCACTCGGGTGATTGTTCATTGAGTTATTGCCCTTTGATGTTTTCATGATAAAGTCTACATAAAAATCTCTGTCCAAACTATTTCCTAGCAACCTCGTGTTGGAATTCAATACAAATTTACAAGAAAGATTATTACCAATTTTGTTTACACTGATACATTTTCATTGAGCTATTATCCTTTGATGTTTCCATACATGTAGTGTATATAGAAATGGTTAATTTTTATGTTACCACTGACAAGAGTACAATAAAAAGTCACAGGAGTGATTAATTTCTTTGAATTTTTGCCCTTTTGAAATATCAATGTATACCCGTAGCGTATATTGACATGTTGTTTTGGGCGGATAACTGACAAAAAATCAATTTAATAGCACTAGTGATAAATACCAAGCTTGGCTGCGCATATTATCGGCATGCTGTGATGCAATGTTTTTATTTTGCTGGAATTTCTAGAAACTTCTAACAATATCGCCGAAAAGCAACTGTGCCCACCAGCTTGCAGCACCAATATGCTTACTCCTTTACTGTGTCCAAGCAGGTTGAAGTGACTATCAAAAGGGTAGAGTAACAGTGCAAGGTGGTACCTGGGGTATTCACCACCTTTAGTGATAGCTCTAGCTCTGGTACAAGAATAATGCTAAGTTAAACTGCCTACCAGTACAAAACAAGAATACCATTGATGCAAAGCATCAAAGGGCGCCGAAAATAGTTTTGTACATGTGTGGCGTTAAATAGCTAAAATTAGCTTTTTGAAAAGCAATCATTATTAGTTTGATTTGAATGAAAAAAATTATGAATATTTGCAGAAAACATTTAAAATCATGGTGGTTTTACAGCTGAAAAAAAAACGGAAGAAAAATTATTTTAAAAAATTGGGTTTGACCGGGATTTGAACTCCACTCGTAAAATTAGGCGGTCATCAGCTTACCCACTACACCACGGAGACTGACTTTAAAGCACGTGGTAAAAAATAAGCTGATATTATAATTTTGCAAAACCGATAAGGGAGAAGTTGTTTTACGTTTTCGTATTTTTTCTAAAAGATATGAAAAGGAACATTACAATTAAACAATTACGTTTTAATGAAGTAAATGTCTATTTCGTATTATTTTAGCATACAGTTAAAACCATTTTTCTTCGCATTCTATATATAATAACAACTCCTAGCATGTACTTCCGGAAAAACTATTCCATAATAGGCCGCCGCCGTCATCTGCGGCGCCAACAATACACTACTGAAAGACATTTGACTCTTGACTCTATTATTTTCATAATAGGTCCCAATAATTATCTTCTTTAAAACTTTGTATTATAACATAATAATTCTTCCTCCATACGAAAAAAAATCATGCCACAGTCTTCTTTGCACTGTAACAGAACAATGACGCACTGAAACGTTTCGGATCATATTAAAAAATTCTGTCTTCAAACCTCAGTAAAAGAAAAACTCATTCGTTATGGTAATATTTTAGCTCACTTGGTACAAACTGCCAGGTTGAGCTATTGTGACCACTCACTGTCCGGCGTACGTTGTACGTCTGTCCGTCCACCATTTCCTTCAAACGACATCTCGGAAACCATTTAGCAAAAGTTTATGAAACTTGGCAGGGATGTTCCTTTTATTAAATTTCTACCGAAGCTGTTCAAAGAATTCCATTTCAATCAGAACTATGGTTGCTATGACAACAAATAGGAAACTATTTTTCTTCAAAACCGCAAGATCCAGAGCTTAGATAAATACTTGGTGTGTGACGTTGCTTAGTGAATCTCTATCAAGGTTGTTCAAGTCAAAACTGGCCCCTGTTTAACATAGGATATATAGTGAAACTAAAAAAAGTATTAAGGCCTTAAGCTTTTTTAGTTGGTGTGTAGCATTTTGTGGTGGTCCTTTATCGAGACTATTCAAAGTGTGACCCTGGGGTCAAAATATGCCCCGCTTCAGGGTCAACATATTCTATATAGACTTTTGTAAGAAAATAGTTTTAAAATCTTTTTGTCCAAACCCATGAGGACCAGAGCTTTCATATATGTTGTATAGCATTGACTAGTTCTCCTCTAAGATTGTTTAAATTATACCCCTGGTGACAAACATAACCCTGTCCGAGGGCGGGGGCGCTCATATTTTACATAGAAATATAAAGTAAAACTTTGAAAATATTCTTGGCAAAACTGTAGCTAGAGCTTAGATAATTGGTGTGTAGTATTGTGTGGTAGTCCTCTGTCAAAGTTGTTCAAAGCATGTCCCTTGGGTGTAAACTGTACTGCCCCAGGTCGGGGGCTCATTTCTTACATTAAACTTAAAAAGGCATTTTTCAGAAAGCGTAAGGCCTAGAACTTAGATATTTGCTGTGTAGTCTTTTGTGGTAGTAAAGTATTTACAAAGTGTGCCCCGTGAGTTCATTTGCTTTATATAGACTTTTATATGGAAATACATTCAAGATACTGATATTGTTGACAGCATGCCCACTCATTTTTTAGATTAAGGGTACATGTACCCCCTGTCTTTGTAAAATAGGGGTACACTTCAAAACTTGGAGGTACACTACATGGCAGATCTGAAATTTTTCTATTCAACGGTTTATATTTGAATAAACATTCTTGTTCATGCAGACTTGTATACTGCTTTGCAGCTAATAGTATGAGACATAAAATAAAGTATTAATTTTTCATCATGTTTTAATTTGGTTTTTCACTCTTTTGGGCTGTTTGGTACTGAACCTTTCCAGATACTGACTCCTCAGCTGTAATTTGACAGAATTATCATGAACTAATGATCTATTATTTAACATCGGAGTTTTCAGCAAAATTTATGTATTACCCATTTTCATGAACGGATTACGATTCGTTCCGAAAAAACATACACTCAACCGACGACTGGTAAAAATCACTGATCGATAATAAATGCCCGACTGACAGATATATGAAATTCGTATCAAAAAATCGAAGAAAATAACATTAACTAACCTTTTGCTGGATTTATAAAATCTAAAATACTTTTCTGCATTTCGTTTTTGTTTGCACACGGTGCACGTGACGTCACACTAATACACTTACCAAACCCCTTTATGCGGCTGACAATTACGCCGAGAAGTCGGTGATGGAAACGAAATTATCTCCGGATCTGCATTTTAAACCTTACCAAACATTCGTCAAGTCCGCGATTAAATAAACAGCAATTTGTAAGTTGAACATAGGAGTTCAAAATCTCTGCGTGCATGTACCCCCATCAAGTGATTTTTGTGCGTGCATTTGATAATTTGTACGTGATTCACGTACTGCAGTGCGTGAATGGCATGCTGTTGTTGATCTTTTCTAGCGGCCAATGGTACTCAGGTGAACGATATACGGTATCTTGTTAATATTAATTTTGAATTTTTGAGAACACATATTTCTCTGTTCTGGTATATAATTTAAATTTGCAGTCGTTTCACAATAATACAAAATGAGAAACACTTAAGCACGTGCATGTATATAAGAAGCTTCTACATTCAAATTATGTACAGGAAAACCAAAACGGCCTGTTGCACTCTGGTTTCAACAAGCGGCCGCCTTCACATAAAAATATAGGTACTTCATCTGCAAAACTAAAGATAACAAAAGCCAATGCAAAACAATCTATTAATCGCCGTTTCCAGTCTTAACTGCATTGATATGTGAGCCAGGTGTTTTGTTAAGTAGGGAATCGCATAACACGTCACTCATAACATTAAATGAATATTTTTCAAAAATATTACCTGTGCTCGAAAGCCTTACAGACACTGCAGCAGACGACATCATGATTTCCACAGAATATATTCACGAGTTCTCCAGGATGTTTTAAACAGCGCTTCGTAGGGAAGGACTTGAGTGCGGACTGGCTCACAGTTGTGAACTGTCCTTTATCCAGTAGTTTGTGTCTTCTACTCAATGGAATCCGATTGTGAGACTTAACACATGGGTCACACATGTAAACGAAACATTCCTCACAGTATCTAGCAGCTATCACGTGTCTTCCTTCATCTCCACACAGAGAACACGGGAAATCATAAAATGGTTCATGCCCGCCTTCTAACGTCCTAGATAAATTACCCCCGGTCGCCATATTGTAACAATTTTGTCACGTTCCTGTATATGAATAAAACACAACTTTACAAAGCCGATAATAGGTGAGTTGTCTTATTTAACTTCATGATTTATCGATATTTCACGTTGCAAGAACACTAAATTAACAGTTACTCAAAGTGAGCATTATCCTTTTTATTTTTACTTCCTTATCACAAGTTGTACCTGGATACCCGGATCAACAAACATGTAACGAGATTTAACGAGAATGTAAAACATGTATAACTATACCTCCAATGATCAAATGTCATAATTATCATCTAGATCTATACGAATGCGGATCGAATAGCAGGTGTTTTATGTATGAATGTCGCATTTCACAATATACGCTCCACTTTTATAAATAAAATATGTCAGAAGTACGAGATAGATAGATTTGTATTTATCTTATTGCATAGGAGCTCGAGATCGGGATTATGCTTTTTCCGGCTTTGTTTTGTCTTTTTACATTTTTTCAGTCTAATGGGTACTTCAGTGGTAAAATATTAAAGTTAAGATCCGAGGAAAATAAGATCATATTTTGTTAGCTTGGTTCTTAAATAAATGTAAAAAGACAAAACAAAGTCGGTCAAAACATAATCCCGACCTCGAGCTCCTATGTCTAATTGTACATAAAGGGGATACTTAGACAAATGAAACTTGTGAAAAGTTACGTATAAAAATGTGCTTAAATGAATTGAAAACCGAAAGTATATGCAAAATGATTCTGTTGTCACGCAACTATTGTAAACGTCGCTAACGCCGCAGTTACTTCTAAATGTTCTTTCACCCGTGACCCCTCCTGACACATAATCAACAAACAGTGTGACATCCACCGTATTGTAATGATGTATAACGCCATTTCGATCTCATTCTCCGAAATGTGACAGTGGATGTAAGGGTAGGTCTACCTACCGCATCACCAAACGCTAGCTTATACATTTATGGTTACTCGTACAGGTACTGTATGTATATGGTTTATACCTTAAAGCTAACCACAGTGGATCTACGGATACACCCTCCATACGCTTGCTTATACATTTATTAGTAGTATAGTATGGTTTATACGTAAATGTAAACGCTAACAACATGTATAAACTGGCTACCTACAGTGAGGAAAATATTTCATATTCCTCAAAAGAAATACTTCGATGAAGCTGATGCAGTTTTTTGTCTTTATACACTTTGTTTATCTTTTGCATTGTGGAAATGCAGCTTGACAACTTATAGGAAGAACAATGTCATTGTACATATTGTACAGGACATGTTTAAAAGATAAACGACATATCCTCCTTAACTACCTGGCCAATTTCACCAAAACTTTACAGGATTGTTCTGTGGAAAGTCTTCAACCAAAATGGTTCAAACGGTTCCGCTCCGCCGTGCAAAATGACCAGCAGAGCTAAAAATATGAAATGAAAACTTTGAACAAATTTTCCACCTTAACTGCTGTGCCAATTTTAACCAAATTTCACATGGGACCTCCTATAAAATTGCTAAAACGCTCCGCTGCACGATAGAAACCTAAAAATAGAAAAACATTTAAATGCCATCTTCTCTTTAACTACTCGCCACCCGCCCCCAGCCCCCCATCCCCCGCGAGGCTTGTTTATTTTGTTCATTTTTGTACAAAGACTAATTTTTACTCGCGTAAAAGACACTTGTCATGGCCATGAAAACTAAGACATTGAAATTCATGCAATTAAAGAACTTGTGGAATATTATTATTTTGTTTATAATAACAATTAAGATATTGTACAAACCGTTGGTTGAATTGTATTCTAGAACGATTTTACCCTACGAATTACCCGGCAACATGCGGTATGAAAACTGTACTTTATACGCCCATCATTTCAGGGGATGTATTAAAGGAGCACATACGATAGACGTGAGGCTCTCACAAAAGTTGTCAACACTTAAACTAGACTATTTTTTATTCACAATGGTTTACAACATATCATAAATTATGAACGAAGTTCAATACATAGCTAGATTGTCAGGTATATTTTAGTAATGGCCAGCAACAGTTGAGTCAGTTTTCCAAATTTACGATGTAAACTCAAACTCAACTCATACCCATTGTAAGCGTTTGCAAAATGTCGGCTGCGATGGGAATTAAGGAACGTGATTGTGTTCGTTACAGTAGGTTCATTGTAATAGGTAGAAGATATATGCTTATTTAATGTGTATGACCCTTACCAACAAAATAACTCGATTGCCAGTGTATGGAAAAAGAATGCTGTTTTTCATGGCTACACAGATGGGCTTTTAGAACTATTACGTACAAAATGAATATTTTTAAACAGTTAAAAACCAACGATCTCTTTGAATTGTCTGATATATTAACATAAATATATTGATAGGATAATCATAGAACCTTGTTCTATTCATTCTAAAACAATGTTGACATATGCCTTTCTTTCGTAGTCAAGTTGTTTCTTCAAGAAAAAAATTCTGCGCAATGTTTCTTTTATGTACTTACCGATTTAAAAAGCAAAGTTAGGACTATTTTGTTACAAAAAGGATCATTTCTGTCAGTAAGACATCTTTCTTGATAAAATGGGAGCTACTTGTAAATGTGATCCTGGGACTTTAATGAGCGCTTATTGGTCATACATTGAATCAGTCATATTCAAGGACGATTCACAACCAGGTCAACATGTAAAAATAATAAATTCTACTAATCTATAAAACATGCAAAAACAAAGAGTTGTGGTGTATGAAGGCCTCACACACTAACTGACCCCATCACCAAAACAAATATCATTAAAAGGTAATTTGGGTCATTTTTTCTAAGACACAACCAGTTAGTTTGAAACAGCTCTGTAAAATGTCTGTATAAAACACCTCAACAGCCGTGATGCCCTAGATCACAATAACAGTAGAGGGTGTTGACAAATGTCTCCGTGGGCTGTCCCCTATTAAAGACCATATATGCACTCTCCAGCAATTCAGCTTTTCACTTTAAAATCTTTTGCGACGTGTCGTCATAGATATGTTCTATATAGTACTGCAGTACTTTACAGTTCTATAACGTTTCTGTTTTAATCGTGAGTACACGGTATAATTATATAGCGCAATAATATTGCAAAGCAACAGAAACACTTTCTTAAACGCCTTTTAGATAATAAGCGACAAAATATGAAAGAAGGTATTGTCAACATTGTTTAAGAATAAATACAACACAATACAATACTGTCATCATTCTATATTTAAATTAATTATTCAATATGAGAGTATTTAAAATGATACTAGGACTTCTATTACACTGTTGACTATATGAAATTCAGCTGTCACAGCTTAGCGTCATAAGATAAACTTGGACGGGTGGCGCAGTGAGTCAAGTGGTTATCGCTATGGACTACGAGTTTGTATGCCCGGCTGCCGCACTCGAAATTTCAGAAACGCTTTTCAAATGCTTCCCATCCATCTATAGATGAAGTCTCATGTTTATTGGTGCTGTACACCGTAAAATGATTAAGGGGTCTTTTTGTAAAAAGAGTTTCCCCTGTTTCTGCGTCTGTCTCTCCTCAACCTACGCCGGTCTAGGCAAGTTCACCTTGGTAGATACCCCTTGGTCGACCGGGATCAAAGAAAAAATGATAAACTTGGCCGTCTTGTTTTTGTTTAATACAACAACAATCTTCATTCCTTGCAAAACCATTTTATCTGTGGTACTTAACAGGAACGCAATTATTATAATAAGTTCCTCGGATTCTCTTTCTAGACAAGAATTTCGTAAAAGTGCTGTTGTAGAAACGAATAATTAATAAATAAAGTTAAGAAGATCGCAATGATTACAGATCGCAACACACCACTGAAAGGCTTTAAAATATCAAATACAACTCAATTTTCATTTATCTTTTCCTGTTTTTCATAATAATTATTTAGCAGTAAAGTTCATTACATGTTTATTGCTATATACTCTATAGCTTGTATAAATTCATACTTTTTTCATAAAATACCAGAATAGAAGAACAAACAATAACGACTAGAGCCTTTCTAAGTAACTTTTATCGAACCTGACATTACATTGCAACATTACAGAAATCTATCGCTATTTCCTATCATTTTGTTAGTCTATTGTACAAAGTTTTCATGATAAAACATATTTACAGGAAATTTCGTATATAACGACTAGTATAAAGTGATTTCGGATATAAGGAATAAATGTTATAGGCCCGATGTTTGACCTCTTTGTTTAATATGAAAATGATATATGGATATACCGTACACTGGATATAAAGAACATATCTAAATGGTCCCAATCAGTTGGTTATATACGGAGTTTACTGTATTGCTCTTGTTCTTTATTTGCATTTCTCATTGTCTTCGAGAATTTCCCGACAATGAAGTCCAAATCACCGCAGAGATGCTACCTAATAGAACTGTTTGATACATCTACATGTAAGTTTGATATCCTTTTAAAAAGCGAACGATTTCCCTCATACCTACACACTTCCAGTCTGTGCAAAGTTCAGCTGTAACGAATGCTTCATTACCATATTTTAGTCGGTGCCACTTTGACACAAAGGATACATACGTTTGACTTCGTAACACACAATGTAATACGTACGTACGTTATTTCATCCTAAGTGTGTATGCTAATAAGTTATTTGATTTCTCACAGGCAACTAACAGTCGTAAAAACCTTCTATCGTAAAAAACTCCCGATGGTTTCAAGACACCATCTGTTTCCGTTAGGATCACTTCAATCTTCTGCTGCTTTGGTGAGAGCTGAACTACCGTGTTACTGTTATACCCGCACACAAGCACCTGACCTCTACCATCGGTACATATTCCTGTCGGGCATTTCAGTTCCTTGCTGCTGAAATTATTGACCTCATTACCAGCAAGATCCAACATAGATATGTTATCAGTTTTGATGCTGGTAACAAGGAAATGTTGAGCGTCGTCGCTGACTGTGATGTACTTGGATACTGCAGATAAACGTTGTGAATCACGTGGTAGAGAATGTTGTAGTTGTCCGGCACTGTTATACACTGCTATATAACCAGAAGATGAATCACGCACAGAACCACAACAAACATATAATTTATCATCTATATACACCATACCTCTACAGTAACTACCTGTAGCGATTGATCCTGTCAGTGACAGCTTTCTTCCCACAGAGACAAACTTTACTTTCTTGTCACCACACAGAGATACAGCAACTTCACCAGGACCAGCAACACATACACAGTAAGGTTGACCTGGTAGCTCTAAGGAATCAGTGAGTGTATATGACTGATCAAGTCGCTTCAGTTTCTTATTGTTTTTATCAGTGATAAGTATATTTCCATCTGGTAACTGGCATATGTCGTATATATTGCAATGCTTTGTGTCAGAGCTCTCCTTTACACCAAATTTCCCAAACAGTTGCGTTTTGTATTCTATAAACTGGTCAGAATGACCGGAAGGAACCTTGGTCGGAATATGGGATGCGAGGTCGGTTGTAACGTTGGTATTTTGACTTTGTGTTGAGCTCGACTTTGTGCCTGAAACTACTGAAGAAGGCTGGGCTGTAACAGAATGCGTGTCATCAAACCACCCAAGGGTAACTAACGCACTAAGGTGCTTTTCAATACTCGCATCTATTTGGAAGACAATAAACTCAGGTGCAGTGGATGATATGTTTTCGACTCTTTCTGTGGATTCTTGAATGAAACATTTGCAAGATTTAACCTGAAAAAACAGCTCGCATTCGTTATCTCCCTTGAATGAATCGAGCTGTTGTAGGATATCTTCAGCTTCCGTCTTCGTTTTATAAAGGAATTTTCTGTCTTGTTCCAATCTACTGATTATTGATGTCTCTTTCAGATTCAGCTCGTTGAGACTCTTCTGTTCCAAGTCATCCAAGTATTTGTTTGCTTTCTTCCTGAGGTCGGTGATGGTATGCTTAACTTGTTGTTTCTCCTTGTCGATGCGAGATCTGCCAGCTTTTCGGTCATCTAGCAAATTGTTAAGATCTGACAGGAAGACATTTGTTTCCTTCCTTATATTTTGGTATTCGTTGCTCCTCTTAATGCCTTTGGCAGCATCGGGTAAATGTTGGGTTTTGTTGCAGGTACTGAAATTATATTAAAGAAAAATACTTACAATATAAACAATAAATACATAAATGTACATTGTATTTTACATTTGAAGATAAAAACAGTATAACAACAGTATTTCTGGATTTATGACCGAGTTTATCATGACAGATATCCTGACAAACTTTCAGTATGCCTTTAAAAGTTTTCATAATGTTTTCTATTATTTGACCTGGTGTCATAGTTTATCTTTCCGCATGACCCAGTTTTAAACTTGGCCTTGAGGGTTAACATTCTGACCAATTTTCATGATGATTGGATGGGAAATGTCACTTCTAAAGTTTTGTATGATTTGATCCCTTGACCTAGTGTTTGAGCCCACGTTACTCAGTTTCAAACTCGACCTAGATTTTGCATACATCCAGACTAGTTTTCATGATGACTTGATAGAAAATATGACTTCTAGAGTGTTAACAAGGATTTCCTACTACTGTAAAACATGGCATATTCGTGATAACTTTATTTTTCGCGTTTTTTCACCAGAGCACTCCTTCGCGAATTCATCATTTCAATCCACGGAAAACTGGTTAGAAAACTGCTCAGCTCTGAGCAGGAACACCTCAGCATGTAATATCATACAGACCCTTTGATATAATTTACCATGGCAGCTAACTGGTAGTAATAAGGGGGCTAGGGAGAAGCTGATAAGGATCATGAGCATATTCCAGATTCCAGAAACTGATATTTCATTGATAGGAGTACATCATTATAGCCTTTATAAAATGAAGAAATATGAAACATTACGATTGTTTTTATCATTTTATTTTAGGGAAGTGTTTTAAAAGATCTCATGTATGTAGACATATTGTAAGATGTACCATCTTGAATGAAATTTTTGTTAAGGTGATATGGTTACCTCATTACAAATTTATTTAAGTATCAATTGTTTTTCAATTTTAGTAGGGTACTTTATGACTTTAAGAGACCTTGGTATCAATATTAATTATTTTATTAGGCATAAATTCCTTTCAATTTGAAGATTTATATCCACAGATCTTTAGAGTTCTTCGCAAATTTGATAGTCTTAAACTAGCGGGATCGGTTGTAATGAATTCATTATCTCGTGAATTGACCCGAGATCAAAACTCACGAACTTTTTGTCTCGCAAATTCAAAATTATTTACAGTATTTAACCTGGTGATCTGGTTTTTGACCCTGCATGACCCAAGTTTGAACTTGGCCTAGAGATCATAGAGACAAACATTCTGACCAATTTCCATGCTGATTTGCGGTCATATATATTAACAATGGTTTTCTTTTTGTATTTGACTTGGTGACCTAGTTATTGGCCTATGCGACCTAGTATCAACATCTTTCGTTCAAGTTTAGTAAAACAGAGTGTTAACGAGCCTGTTAGTGCGGACGACGGACGGACGATGGAGCGCTTGGCTATACTAATAGCTCACGTTCTTTTTTCTGCATCTTACAGTCCTATAGAACTCAGTTGTTGTAAGTTAAAGTAAATCAGCACTATTACATTCAGAAAACGTCAAAACGAATAATCATAAGATTCTAGAAAAGTGCTTAACCGTATTAGGGTCATCATTTAAGGGTCACATTTCTAAAAAAAATCCATTTTCAAACTTTTCAATTCTTAGAAACTACGAAATTGAATTTTGCCAAATAAAATCTAATTCTAACAAACCTTTTCCGAAAAAAGAAGCATTTTTAAATATCTAGCCCTTGGATTTCGTATATTAAGCAGAAATGGCATCAACATCATGGTGTTTTCGTGTCATATAAAAACAAAACTAAACATAACTAAAGCCAATTCAAACAAAACTTTATCAGTCGCCATTAACACTGATATCGGAGCAGGATGTTTTGTTAACTAGGCAATCGCATTGTATGGTTGCTTATTTCTGTCATGTTTCCTTTTCGCGTGGCGAGGCCAAAATGCGAAGACGAAAATGCAACAAATTAGTTTATACTTCAGCGGGTGGCGGGGCGAAAATGCGAAACACGAAAAACATAGGACGAAAATTCTTTACCGCAAACAAAGGTTTGCCGCGATTTCGCCTTCAAAGTTTAGCCTAATCTTATTTTCGCCCCGCCATCCGCCGAGTATTTTCGCGTAATAGCTTCTCACGTTTTCGTATATTTGACTGTCGCCTCGCCAAGCGAAAATATTTTGTTCAAGGGGTGGGGGTCGCCTTTCGTGTTCCTGTAGGTATGCGCAAAAGATTTCCACGAAGGCTAAAATGTTTACGCTTGGCGAGGAGCCAGGATAAAACCCGGAAAGCTCATTTCTCGCGTTTTATATTAGTGTTTTCGTGTGGCGGGTTGACATGCGACCATGCGAACTATTGCCTGCTTTCGCGCATTTTCGTGTAACGGAGCGAAAATGTGGACGCGACAATGCGACGCATTATTGATCTGTCGGGTTTTCGTCCCGGTGGGTAAATACGCAACATACTTTTCGTCGAGTTGGCGGGTAAGTGATTGTCGTTTGGCGTCCTATGATTATCGTGTTTCACATTTTTGCCCCGCCATCCGCCGGGGCGAAAACGCGACATGTCAGAAATCAGTCACCACAGCATGGCCTAACCACAGGTACTTGGCGTGTATCAAAGACCCCCTAGTCCACTGCTACAACCCAATGACTTACTGACACAAATCTAAAACAAAAATTCATATGATATAAACTAAAAAAAAGTTTCTTAGATTTGTGTCAGTGGGTCATTGGGTTGTAGCAGGGGTCTAGGGGGTCTTTGCCACACGCCAAGTACCTGTGAGCCTAGCTTCACTCATAACATTGTCTGATTTGTTTTCTTCAAAATATTACCTGTGGTCGAGAGCCTTACAGACACTGCAGCAGACGACATCGTGATTTCCACAAAATATATTCACGAGTTCTCCAGGATGTTTTAAACAGCGCTTCGTCGGGAAAGACTTGAGTGCGGACTGGCTCATGACCGTGAACTGCCCTTTATCCAATAGTTTGTGTCTAGTGTTTAGCGGAATCTTATTGTGTATTGTCCTCACACAGTTATCACACATATACACAAAACATTCCTCACAGTATCTAGCAGCTTCCACGTGTCTTCCTTCATTTCCACACAGAGAACACGGAAAATCATAGAATGGTTCATGTCCGCCTTCTAACGTCCTAGATAAATCGCCCCCTGTCGCCATGTTGTAAAGTTTTTGTCACGTTCCTTCAATAAACCTGTAGATATTAATGAAACACAATTTTACAAAGCCAATAAGTCAATTATTGTTTTGCTTCCTGATGTATCGATATTTCACGTTAAGTCGCAAGAACACTAAATTAGCAGTTACTAAAAGTGAGCATTGTCCTTTTACTTATACTTCCTTATCACAAGTTGTACATGAATACCCGGATCAACAAAACGTGTAACGAGATTTCACGAGAATATAAATACAAGTAAATGATCAAATTTCAGATTATGACCCTGTCGCATATCAGGTGTTTAAAGTATGAATGTCGCATTTGACAATATTAGCTCCACTTTTTATAAAGATAGCATCCAAGGTTGACCGCAAAACTGCATTTACTTATATGAATTAAAAAATGACTTACAACAGTTCTGCAGTCAACCATCAATATATCAATGGTATAGAAAGATTTGTATTTATCATATTGTACATTATGAACAGTTACGGCTTTAAATGTCCTCAAATAAATTGAAAACAAAATTCCTCAAACGGTTCTGGTTCGCTGCATAATGGTCACTGGAAGTACAAATAGAAAGCAATCTTCAATAATCAAGTGATCCCCCGGGCATGGTCAATTTTGACCCGTGTGGTATAATTTGAACGATCTTGGTAGAGGTTAATTACGCAATGCTACATGCCAAAAATCTTAGCTCTAGGCCTTGTGATTTCAGAGAAGAATATTTTTTTTATTTTTCTTATATAAACCTACGTAAAAACAAATGAACCCCGGACTGGGGAAAGTTTGACCCGTGGGTCATAACTTGCACACTCTTGGTAGAGGTCCACTAGGTGAAGCAACATAATAAATATCTAAGGAGTATATAAAGTTTTTCCTATATACAAGTGAATTTGAATAATTTGAACAATCTTGGTGGAGGTCTGCTAGGCAATGCCGCATTCAAAATATCTAAGCTCTGTGCCTAAAAAGTTTTTCCTTTCCGTTGCCATGACAACAAGTGTTCTGCATGAAATGTAGCTATTTAAACAACTTTAAAAGTGCTTGATGCAAGCAACATGCCTGCCAAGTTTCATCAATATTGGCCCAGTGGTTTCAGAGATTGAAAGTATATGTGAACTTCTAATATACTCAGTCAAATAAGAAAGCGTGCATGACTCTTTCTTGTGTAACTTTGTAACCAGTCGACCAATGTTTTTCTAATTTTCAGCACAAAATAAGTACATTAATATCATTCTGGTGTTGATAATGTCAGTAAATGGTGTCAGCTTAACAATATGGCTTTAAATCCTAAAAAATCAAATTGCATGCTTCTTGGCTCTGTTCATCGGACTAGACATAATGACAGTCTTAACATTGTCATAGATAACTGTCAGATTGATTGTGTTGAACATCAGAAAACACTGGGTTTACACATTGACAGAAACCTTACTTGGAATATTCACACTGCAAACGTTTACAAAAAGCTTAATTCTAAACTGGCCCTTTTACGTCGAATTAAGCCATATTTGAGTCAGGATACGCGAATCCTTTATTTTAATGCATATGTTCTACCAATTTTTGATTATGGAAGCGTACTATGGTCTAACAGTAGCATGAAGCACCTAAACAAAATTTTGAATATTCAAAAGCGTGCTGCAAGAATGATACTCGATAAGAATTACGATTACCCATCTGCTCCATTATTTAAAGAACTAAAATGGCTACCCTTTTGCGCAAGAAATAAATATCATATTGGTATACTAGTGTATAAAACACTTCATAATTTATCCCCATTGTACATGAAAGATATTTTAGCAACATGTGCTAATAAAACACATTATGAGCTCAGATCTTCATGTAAAAATGATATAGCTCAACCTTTTGTGAAGTCACGATTTTCAAAAAGTACTTTTCAATACTTTGCAGCACACGTGTGGAACAGTCTACCATTTAAAATACAAAGTGCTGATAAGTTAACGCAATTTCGTTCAAAATTTAAAACTTATCTCCTTAGTAGCAGCCCTTAACAGGTTTTGCTCTTTTCTTCTTGAAAGCAATTTGAATAGATAGACAGTTTTTATTTTATTCTATTTCATTTAATCATTGTCTGAAGTATGTATGAATGTTGTTATTGTGTTTGAAGGCCTCGAGAAAGATAGGTCACAACCTATTCGAGTCACCTTCATTAAATAAAGAATATTATTATTATTATTATTATTATTATTATTATTATTCAGTTGCACTCAGTTGAGGTCATGTTGACATTTGCATATTCCTACGTATAATTTGACGTAAGCTCTGGTGCAATATTTTGCATGTGAACATCATGCTTCACTTTTTTCTTGTGATTTCAATGTCGTATCAGTATCTAGGACGTTCATTCGAACCAGAAAGCAGTTTATTACGAATAGGGATGCCACGTCCTAGCAAACAAAAGAGAATCCAGGCGGTAGTAATGCTGGCGTCTTGAACTTTCGTTTATCACGTTGCATGGCAGTTAAACAGGAATACAATTTCACGTCTCAATATTCGATTTCGACAAACTGGAGACATGTCTGACAGGCTAGGTCAGGTGGAACTTTGTAGACGTTTGAATAGGACATTATCCCAGATTACGTCATCAGTCGTTACTTTAGGTCAAATGCCACCTCGTCTATTGGCAGTTATTCGTCGCAGAGGTGGTTACACTAGATATTAACCAGTTTAAGGACAAAAGCGCTGAGTTAAACCTTTCTTACAGTTTCTGGTTATTTTAAAATTGATCCCTACCTTATAAATCATTGATAAAATTCACGTTTTGCTGCAAAACACATGAAACCATCATATGGACCATAAATTAACCTTTAATTTAATACCAAATATGCTTATGTGTTAAGTATAGATTTTCGTACATGGTTGTCTAAACCCTATGCACACTTTCTTACACGAGGAAGGGTCATACACACTTTCTTTTTTGACTGTGTTTTTGGCACTCTGTACCCGATGAGCTTAAAACCTTTAAACAACATCTCGTCCTTAACCACATGGTCAATTTCAACCAAACATCACAGGACCGTTCCTCTAATGGTCCTCAAAAGGTTCCTCTCTGTTGAACAATATGGCCGGCAGAGCTAAACATAAAAAAGAAAACTTTGACTAAGCTACTGGGCCAATTTCAGCCTTTCTTTAAAGAATTGTCGTTTGGATTGTCTTCTACCAAAATTACACATAGAGCTTTGCACGATTGTTATCTTTGTTATCAGGAATTGTGCAGATCTCATCGTTAGTTTCAGATGTTCTCTGTCCACCCATGTGAGTAATATATGGACATCATGAAATGAAAGTTACGATCATAAGGAGTCATAGCTTTTATTATCATTTCTTATATTTATATTAAGGTATTCATACAAATGTATTGAGATACGAAAATATGTAGAACTTGGTTTCTTTCATCATTTGTATCGACCTAAAAGAATAATCAAATGACAAAACTGTTGTTATTAAATGCAGTTCACGGACTTCACGAAACGACTCAATGTATGTATTGTTTTGCTTTCGTCCAATGTATACAAGTTATTTTACTTTGACATATACAGACAATGTATGATTTCATTTTAGATATAACGGTTGTTCTGAGTTTACAATCATGTTAAAGGTTGGTATTAGCACAGCGAGGCTTGTTTATGTTGTTTATTTTTCTAAAAGAACTCGCATAAAAGACACTTGTATATACTATAGTATTTGTATGAATGACCGTGAAAACTCAGACATTGAAATTCATGCAATTAGAGGAGAATTTGTGGAATATTATTTATGATGGCAATTGAGACATTAAACAAACCGTTGGTTAAATTGTATTCTAGGATGTTATCCCAGATTACGTCATCATTTATTCTATGTTTTCCAGTGAATTATAGAGTTTTCTCAGTGAAATAAAAGTGGTAATCCACAGTTTTGAAACAGTGGATTACCATTTTTATTTTTCACTGTTTTTGCAATTTTATACCCGGATTTACGTCAAAAAGTATACCGAGCGTAATTAACGCTGGAAACCATGCGACGATGACGTGGTTAAAATGACGTCATTTGCGCTATGTTTTCTGATGACGTTTCCCGCGATTTTCGATATTTAACAGAAACAAACTCAATAAAAGTAGAGTTTTAACCATAAAATAAACAGAAAAATTGTTGGTATCGGTGTAATACCACGTTAATTTCACTCGTGAACACCCAAAGTTGTTATTTTCACTCGTTGCTACGCCACTCGTGAAAATATCACTTTTGGTGCCCACTCGGTGAAATTATAACGTGATCTTACACCGAAACCAACAATTATCCTCTATATAATAAATTATTAACAAAGTTTCATTCCTAGCTAGATTGTCGCGTATACTATAGTAATGACCAGCAACAGTCGATTTAGTTTTCCTAATTTTCGATGTCAACTCAAACTCAACTCAAATCCATTGTAAGTGTTTGCAGAATGTCGGCTGCGATGACAATTAAGGAGCACGAGTTCGTTACATAGTGTTCATTGCAGCAGGTAGAAGATATAATTATGCTTATCCAATCCTTAACAACAAGATAACTCGATTGGCATTGTATGGAAAAAGAATACTGTTTTTCAAGGCCACACAGAAGAGCGACAATCATGTGTTTAAGAAAGGGTATGGAAATTAATTGCAAACTCTGTCCATACTGACCCTACCACAGCTTAGAATGTGTTCTAAGAGGAACTCATTCGACTTAGTTATCTACATATTCCAACAAATGCAACAAAGCACGCTGTGATCTCCCTTATCCTAAGACAAATTCACGAGCGTGATAAAATGTATTCAAAACAAAAATAATCCGAAAATCCCCTAGCTGAATCAGTGCCTTCAGAACCCTTACGTACAAAATAAATGTTTTTAAACAGTTAAAGTCCCGGGATCTCTTTAAATTTACTGATATATTAACATATATGTATAGATAGGATAATGATAGAACCATGCTTTGTTAGCTCTAAAACAATGTTGACATGTGCCTTTCTTTCGTATTCAAGTTGTTTCTTCAAGAAACAAAATACTGCGCTATGTTTCTTATATGTACTTACCGATATAAAAAGCAAATTAGGACTGTTTTTGTTACAAATAAAGGTCATTTCTGTAAGTAAGACATATTCTTGATAAAATGAGAGCTACTTGTAAATGTGATCCTGTGACTTTAAGGAGCGCGTATTGGTCATACATTGAATCAGTCATAATCATGGACGATTCACAACCAGGTAAACATATAAAAATAATAAATTCTACTAATTCATAAAACATTAGAAAACAGAGGATTGTGGTGTATGAGGGTCACACACACACACACACACACTGACCCCATCACCAAAGCAAATATCCTTTAATGGCAATTTGGGTCAACAACCACTTAGTTTGAAAAAGCTCTGTAAAAAGTCTGTATCAGACACGTTAACATCCGTGATGCCCAAGGTCACAAATAGCACCAGGAGCTTTAGAGAGCTACATCATCCTCAATATACGTCGATCACAACCATCTCACCCTAACCAGAAATCTGAACTACTTGATTCCTCAGTCCCGAATCCAGTATCACCTCCCCGAAAACTATCCGCCTCTGGATTGGCCTCCCTTGCAGTGTACAGTCCAGCCCCGGCCTCAACATATGTGCTGAGGGACTCGCCACTGTCACGCTGGAGAATGGGGTTCAATTCCACGACAGAGACTTCTTTGTGGCTACGGTTGATTAGAATGACCATAACTTAGAGAGAAGACCTCAATTGAGTCACAGAATAACATCATCCTTGACCGCTGCGTAGGTCCCGCCTGATGCCATTCCATGTCCAAACTATAAAAGAGGGACCTGTCAATAGAAAGTCTTATTACTATGGAATTATTACTATGACGTCTAGCTACCTATCTGTTTCATACTCTCAAAATCCCGCCGACTATATTTTTTAAAGAGAGTTCTTATTAGCACTGTCCCTGACAAGCGTCTCCCAGTTGTAATAGTATATTGATTGTTGAGAGTACCATGTTGGTATTGATGTAGATAAAGACCTCTAAAATCTTCAGCTAGGCTACAGAAACATTATTTAATCCATTCGTGCCTTGTGTCTGTTAAAATAAATACTTTTCCAACCAGCCCCGTACCGAAGCAGAAGACAAATACACAGGTACAATGTCGTCTGAACAGGATTTGAGTTGTTAGTGTTCGATCACAATTCTGCGAAACACCCCTATTTTAAGAAATAGACTTGACCGAATTGGAAATCAGAAGATCCCATTGTAAAAACTCTAGCTTTATTCTATATTGGTACATTTTATACGACGACACGAGAGACAAAGTTTTTGAGACTTTCAGGGTAATTCCAGCAACAAGAACTATACTTATCTTTTCTCCTGAAGCGATAGGTTATTTTTTACGCCTTTGGTATGACGCGACTAGGGGTTGATACCACGACTTCCCGCACACGATGCCGACATTCTACCACTATCGAGGTTAGTATCCATGACAACAGTCTGCTATGTTAAGAACATTTTCTTTATCTAGATACCAATATATATCTATGTGAGGATCGGAACTGGGAACTGGGCCATTTTGTCTAGGGAGCTTGTGGACTTACTCAACGTAATGGAATACCGACTGGCTAAAAATAACCAGATTCGCACTGGACTTTTTTGGAGAGGGGGTGTAATCGTCGAGAAATATTTGATTTTATTTGAAGACACTGTCTGTTGTCAATAGTAGCAGGGTCCGGACCTTAATAGTAGACATGGCATTAAACTCTAAATTAATTATATAAATTGACGGATAACACATACATAAGAAGACAATTATTTTTGTGTGAAACGATGGTTGGAACGAATATATACTATCGTTTTAATAATTATAAAGCTCCACACTAAACGAGATACATTTCAGTATTTCAGATGGAAGTGTCTCCGGACGAGGAGACCCAGAGTCTCCACGTCCGGTTCAACCGGACGTGGAGACAATTAGGGGGGATTTGTCTCCACGTCCGGCTCTATTCTTTTATCAATGTTTACCGACGACCTATACTGTACGATTACTGGCTATAGTTTTCCACTCTTGTAACGTATCAATAAACTTAATTACTTTTGAAACATTTGCTTGACCGGAGCGAGAGAAAACAAAAACCGTTAGTGGTAAATTTAAATATTAATGTGTAATTATGAAGTCTTGTTTTTACTTTATACATGAATCACATACAAACCATTTTTGCATTCAATTGCGCACTTCCATCTTATGTTGCAATGGTAATTAAATGCAAACCACCATAGGTGTTAAGTTATTATTCCATAAAGTTTTACTAATTTTCACACCTCGTTCAATTAAAATCCTCCCAGCCTATGTTTTCATATAAATTACGTTTTCTGAAGTTCTTCAGACTGAAAATAGTAAATAATGAATATTTTTCATCTAAGATACAGTTATATTTTCATAAGTGTAGCGCTAAAATGATAACAAATAGAGCCGGACGGGGAGACAAAACCCCCCATTTATCTCTACGTCCGGCTGAACCGGACGTTGAGACTCTGGGTCTCCCCGTCCGGGACCGGACGAGGAGACACTTCCATTTCAGATACCGTCTGTATTTTCCATACTATCTTGCGCGTACGACAGCGATACTCATTTTTTGGTAAAAATATTATACATTGCCAAGCACACGAAGTGATGACGTAGTATGCACAGTGCAATCCGGAAGAAGATTGCTCCAAACTTTAGCCGAAATAGGCTGCGGTTTCTTTTCCCTTTTGCATGAAATTAATTGATGTTATTTACTTGAAGCATTGCTAAGAAATAATCTGCAGAAGTAAGTTTACAGTCAATCATAAAATTTTATTATTGCAAAATAATTTGTATTTTTGCGAGTTTACAACAGCAGAGGCTGAGACAGCCAGACACTTGTGTCAAGTTTTGAACTTGAAAACTATTAGGACCGCACTTTGTTTCCATCAGAAATGTTATATCTGCCACTGACCCTACAGTGGAGTCGCCCAATCGAGCCACACTAAACATTGCATAGCGCAATCAAAGGGGTCTGTAGATTGTAATGTTATGTAGTCCAACTAATTGTACGCACGTCGAGATATTGTGTTATTTTTGTAGTGTTATATCTGTAGCGTGATGGCGCCGCGCCCTGCCGCCTTTGCCCTTAAGTCATAATATTTTATGGCCTTTATTATCACCATTCAGCCCTAACCTTAATCCAACGCGTGCTCGGCATTGGATTGCCGATTACATAAGGCCATCATTAAAAAAATTTTTGTTTGTGGTGCTCCGACCCACAATTTTGGGGGTGGGTAGGTAGGTAGGGAATTTTTTTTTTTTATTTTTTTTTTTTTTACAGACGACAAAGGCAAATCTATATGACCCTCAGTCTGATGTAAGGGGCATGCATATTTTAGATAACAGCACTGAGAATTCAACGACAGAACCATTTTATTAATTTTCAGATACATGTGTACACTTTAATTCTTTCTAGAAAGTCTTTTAATAATGGGTCTCCCAGAGTCCTTGCAGGGTTTGCAGATTGGCAGTACAACACGGTGGGTCTGTAGAGCATCAACTTTGCAGGGTTCCCGCTGTCGGTCGCCAATGGCGCCAAATGCGACAAAAAAAAAATTCTGGCGCTAAATTCTTTCAGTTGGCGAATTTTAGTGGCGCCAACAAAATAATCTCGGCAATTTCGCCGTGTCAATCAAAAATCGATCGTCGTCTGTTGGCTAGCTTACGGAAGAAGGCGGAGCTAATTAGACGCTATTTGATAACGCGCACGTGGCCATCTCGGTCGTGATCAGAGGTGTTAATTGATAAACAATCATAAAACGAAATATGATGGACCTCGGCGAATTTATAATACGTTGTTTGTAACACGGATTTAATTAGCGTTGCTTGGTTGACACGACGCTGTGTATTGTTACTTTGTCATTCACAGATTGCGCTTCGGGCGATCATAACACAATTCATGTAAACCCGTTTTTCCGATAATCACGTGTCATAACAGACTTATAATTTCGGCATTGTTTTTTTGGGGTCGGTAATGAAATTATTGACTTACATGGTGCAATCTCAAGTTGCAAATTGTCAATGACGTAAATTTTTTCTCTACATGAATATATCTTTGGCAATATTCGGCGCCTTCAAAACCTTCAGTATTCGTTAATACTTATCAAAACATTATTTTAAACCATTGAACATACTTTTGGACACATTTTGTTTAATTTAAAACTGTTTAAATCGCTAAAATCGAAGAAACATTAATGTAACGAAAATAAGTTCACGGACATGCGAGGTCGCGAAAATATGTGTCAAACGAGGAATGCTAACTGTTACTTTCATTTTTGGGTTCATGTTGCTGCAGAACACGAACAGAAAATTATGATATGCAATCCTAGAGTATCTGTGCCATAACCATTGAAGCCTCATCCTGGCTCCAGAAAATGAAATTTTGACCCTTGAAAATTTACAAAAATGTTTGAAATAAATTTCGCATCATTTAGATCTATATACAGTGTTTGCTATCATGCAATCAAATCTTAACTACAAGTGGTATGACTCCTCTCTCCTCCAGGGTATTCTGTAGCCTTTGAAGACTAGTGGCTCCAACTTTGGAGCCATTGGCGCAAACTTTTTCTGATTGGCGAATTTGTTGGCGCAAACTAAAATTGACCCAGAGGGAACCCTGCTTTGGCATTTTTTTCGAAGTTTTCTACAACATTTTCATCAATATCAATCCCCTCTGTCGTAATGTCAAATACATCAAACCATGTGTCTGTTTTTCTGAATTTCCGTATGGCATTTTTAACGAGCGAAGTCACCTTTTCTTCACCAGTGCTTATAATATTTACACTAACAGAAAATGTGATATCTTCCGTAATGGAGGCTGCCATTTTGATTTTGTATGCGTAACGAACAAAGCCGAGAATTCCCACATGTATTATAATTATAAAAAGCGAAAAGGACCAAACGCAAAATTGGCCCAAAGAAATGAAATGGGACCAAATAAAAAAAAATCGGCAGCGGTAGCGATAAAAAAGATCGGGTCGGGGCTAATTTCGGTGAGTCTGTCGGAGCACCGCAAAACAACATTTTTTTAATGATGGCCTAAACGCCCAAGGCGATCAAAAGACACCGCATGTACACCTGTTATTTTCTGATAATCACGTGTCGTTACTGCACATGTACATGACGTCAGAAATTAGACAGCGTTTTCTTTGATATTTGTACAAAGTTATCAGGGTCCGTGGTTGAATCCGAGGCAATCATGGTGTTTAAAATAAATCATCGCGAATTATATTTATACTCGATCAATAATTAATTATTTTAATGACCGCTGTGAGTTGTTCACACATTTATTAGGGATGGATTTCAATAATATTTGCGAGTACAAAAGAAAAAGTTACAGACCAGCGGAGATCAAAATGCGTTTGAACACGATTGATAACTAAAATCGGTAAGTGGAATGTAAGTATAATAGTCGTAAAATACCAAACATTTCTCGATGAGAATTTAAAGAACGAACACTCAATTTAGTATATTGTAACATTAGAAAAAGTGTCTGCAAAACATAAATTAGCAGAGCTTGAAAAAGAAAGAGCGATGGTTCCAAAAAAAAAAGAATTGTCAGAATTCTTTGTATTTAAAACTGTTAAAATCGCGAAAAATCAAAGAAATATATACGAAAATCATGGACATGCGAGGTCGCAAAAATATGTGACAAACGGGGAACAACTGGGGAAAAAATGCAGGAAACAAACAGAAAAATATTACATACTACACCCGTGACTCTTAAAAAATCCTCTCCTTAGAACTTGAAAATTTGATTTTGTCCTAAGAAAAGTTAGGCTGAAGGGTCAATGACCATTCAGTTTCAAAGCCTACTGAACTAAACATCCTGTCTTTAGGAATTCATCAGAAGCTTCCTGAAATAACTAAAACCTCTGGCACCCAGCTTCAGTTTCATGATTTTCAATTTTTCAAACTTTCACCCCTGTAATCAGTGGCACTGTTTTCCCATTGTTTTACATGTTATTTTATGACAATAAAGTGTAGATATAATATAGTGCTTTAATGTCTTTTGTTACTCTTGTTAGGAAAATGCCATAAAGGCTAGTGTTACAGTAGTTAGTTAGCACACATTATGAATCACAACAATTAATGGATATGCCCTTCACTGAAAGAAAATCGCGCACTGTCTCCCTGCCCTTTTCTGACAGCCCCATGCCCTTTTTTCATCCTGGATATAACACTATTTTGTATAGGCAATATCTCTCCGTTATAGTGAGATTCAGTCAACGGGTGCTACTGTACTCCAGTTTTTCACGTGTCTGCAGTAACAATAATGAGAGAAGAGTAATTCAGATTCTATCGTTGAACTTCGAACAACTTTAGTGTGTTCCACTTCCCACTTTCTATGTCATAAATTTAATTAAAGGAAAAGGCTCAGACGACTAGAATAGTTTTGTAGTCATTTAGTATCGGGAAGAGCAGTCTATACTAATTTGGAAGGCTGGTCGTCCATAGGGCTTTTCATCAGGAAATTGGGAAGAGGCCTTGGCCTTTCAATTGGGAAATTTATGCGAGATAAAAGTCCATTTTGGGAAAAGATTTACAATAATATTTTTCTGTTATGCGACATAGTCAAAGTCAACCGGAAGTCATTAATTTACCTCCCCAGAGACACGGACTAAAAATCAGGCCCAGAACATAATGGATTAAACTGGTAATACATAAAACGCGGTACTGTGCGCTGTAACGTTATCGTGCGACGAAAACTGATACCAGACAAATGCTTCCTCCGGAAATACTAAAATGTAAACAAACTTTGGGGAAAACTTGCCTTGCATTTTGGGAAGTTGCTCTGCCACAGTTGGGGAAAAAATACTATACTTTTGGTTTGGGAAGTGGCCGAATATCGGCCTCTGTTATATCTGGTCCAGAAGTCAATTTCTTTGTGAGAGTTCATCTTGAAAGTAAAGAAGTATTTTATTACACAAAAAAACAATTAGTAGAACTTTTATCTAACAATTTACCAAACAGTTTTAAGTTGTTGCGGTAATTTATCCCGATAGTGGTTTCGTCAAAATAGTGTTGATTGCATGAAATTGATTACTTATTTGTCCATAGTGAAACAAACAAGCAACAGTCATATATCATGCAGGTCTTGACACTAACAGTGGTACTTTGGCCTGGGGTCAGTGAAAAAACAGGAGGACCACTGAAAGCTGTAGCTTGGCTTGCTCGTCAGACCAGTTAAAATTCAAGCAAATATGTTTAATTTTAAGCTTTACCATGTGATAAAAACTGCGTACAGAGATAAACTGACCTGCGGAAATTTTCACCTATGTGTCACCAGTCTCAGCAATTTCGCCGTGTCCACCAAAAACTGAGTGTCATCTGTTGTCTAACATACTAAAGCAGGTGATGTGACGTTACAAGTCTCGATGATTTAGCCGTCTGTTAAAATCGCCTTGTTGTCTGTTGGCTAAGATACGAAAGAGGGCAGAGCTAATTAGTCACTTCCTGCCAACCAACATATGGGCATCTCGGTCTTTATCAAAAGTGTTAATTGATAAACTACCCCAATCACTCAAAATAATAGACCTGACAAAGTTTGTAACATCGATTAATGACAGTGACACATGCTTCTTGTATTGTAATTCATAGATTGAGGAAACACGTAACACGCTAGGCGATGAAAAGACTATTCAGTATACCTGTTTTTCCGATGATCACGTGTATCACGTGTAATTTAAAACTTAATAAACTCGACAAGAACTTATCTTATATCGAGTGTTTATATTAATTTGAAGAACAACAAATAAAAGGGTTATGAAAATTATGGCATTTTTTATCAGTTTTTGAATATTAACTTATGTCTTGCAAATTACAATTACATAATGATCCTTCTAAATTTTTGAATTCTATAAAAGTTTAATTGGGGTATATTGGATTCAGCCTGTCTATCTGTCAGTCCGTCTGTAGACAGAATCTTGTGGACATTAAATCTTCAAAATCCCTGGTCAGAATTTAATGATATTTCACAGAAGTGACTAGTTGTGCATGGTCCATGATTCGGGCCACTATATCAAAGGTCAAGGTCACAAGGACCCGAGATAGTCAATTCTTGTGCCCTCTTAATCTCCAAAACCCCTGGCCACAATGATACTTCACAAAAGTGAGAAGTGCCAAGTCAAGTTGTGCAATGTCCATGTTTTCAGGTCACTAGATCAAGATCACAGGAGCTTGACATAATAGATCTTGTCTGCTTTTTATCTGCATTACCCCTGATAAGAATTTAATGATACTTAACAGAAGTGATAAGAGAACCATGCCTTATTGTGCATGATCTGCTGATTAATGCATCAAATGTTACATAAATTTTATACACAGTGTCAGTGCGATGTTTTGGGCGTATTAATCACATTCAGTGATAGTTCTAGTTTGAAATAAATTTGAACTTGCATAATAATTATAGTATTTAGTGTAAGGCAAATAAGTACATTGTATGTTCAGCAAAAAAATGACGGCCTTAAAACATTGTCTCTGTAGATGGTGATTTTGCTCGATGCAATGTATATACATGTATAAACATAAAGCTTGCTTACTAATATAGTGGTCAATTATGTCATGAAATGACGTTAAAATGACATAAAAATAACTGTAAATAAAATCTTTCACACCTTGTAAAGATAACTATTTCGGAATTTTTACAGATGGGATTTGGAACGGATTTCCAAGGACGCCAATCCCACGACGCTCTGCTTCATATACAAGATACGGAAATAAAGCTCCTCGAGAATATGAAAGCATGCCTTCAGAAGAGAATCGAGGGAGATCGTAAATACCTTCACTCGTTGACGTCATTTGTTCAGCTAGCGATGAAAATGGAGGACACAGAATATCACTCATACTGTTCCATCTTTAAGGTAAATTGTTTTTTGGTGTCAGTAGGTCAAAGGTTAAGGTCACAGTGACCCGAAGTTTGGAAATCATTTCCGCTCAATATTTTGAGATAGATCTTGTTATTTCTCAACAACAATTTTGAATCTTCATAGGGTGATTGGTCTTCCTGAGAAGATGATCCCTACTGTTTTTGGGTCAGTGGGTCAAGGTCACAGTGACCTCAGTTAGTTTTCCCACGGTAACATTCCAAAAGATTATCACAAATTTACTCAGGACATTTATTTAAAAGCAATATTGGCTCTTTTTGGGCCTCTTGTTATATATTAATCAGGCCTGGCCCAATGATTATGAAACTCGTTTAATGCTCAACTCAGTTTCGTGCTCAAATTTTGAATCGGTTTTATATTTACTAAAGTATTCAACAAATTCATAATAAAAATATATCTAACATGCTTTCTATAAGCATTTTAAATTGTTTTTAAGATTGTTTCTCTTTTGCTTTCCTTATTTTTAAAGCTACAAGTGAAAGACATTTCATGCTCATGAAAACAGTTGTGTAATCACAGGGCCTGGTCCTTATTTTAGGGCTTGAAACCCTGTATTTTCTTTACATGACTGTATAGATATCAAAAAAGCCATATTCAGGCATTGAAATTGGGAATTTCAGACATAAAAATAGTTGGCAAATTCAATTATTCCACTTAAAAGTGTGTAACCTTTTCAAGAAAAGTTTTGCATGTACTGTAAAGTAGATTAATTTTTCGCTCGTTTTGCAAATTTCATTTCCCACTTTACTAATTAATTAAAAATCTAAATTTAGTTCACATGCATTTACTATTAGAGAATTCTGTTTTTCGCGAATTTAAACTGCGAGAATAAGTCTGTCTGCTCACAAATCGCAAAATTTTCATCACACTATTATAACCCAGTTTACAGTATAAGGGCTGTTCAGAAAGTTTTGGATCTCTTTGATTGGAGAACACCCCTCGTATTCTTCAACAACATAAATGAGGTGCATACAGTACACGCAAGGTGTTTTTTCCAATTGTCACCCATCACCGCGATGTCCAATCATCGTGACCACCCAAATTTGGTCACCCAAATGCCCCCGAGTCACCCGTCACCGCGAATTAGCGTGTCCGGATGGTCACCGCGAATCGCGGTGACTGGTCACGGTGTTTCGCGGTGTCCACATTCGGGTCGAGACTTGAATATTTGTTATGTTTTTTTACTGATTAACTTTAAATTGTCAATAAAAAAAAATAGAAAAATAATTGTAATTTGATGTTTTTCGAAACTTTCCGACGCCCAAATCGTTTTAATTACGATGCCGCTATCAACAAACTAACATACTGTAGGAACAAGTAAAACAACTCCGGCAACACAATCAATTTAAAATAAAAAAAAACTTACTTTAACTATTCCAAACTTATGATCTAATAATCCAAAATATCAATCTATTGTCAATGTCTCAAACTGTTTCTTTTTAATACCACGTGCTCACTAAGATCAAAGAAACCGGCCATCGCGACGGCATTCTTTGATCTCATGACACTTGCTGCTTTACGTTTGATATAGAAAACACTTTGCAGTAAAAATAACTTTTATTTGGCAAAATGAAAAAAATGTAACTGGGAAAGCATGGACGTTGGCAGTTACTGAAAAATTAGAGGCAATCGTAAATGACAAAACAAAAAGTAAGCTGCGAACAAGCAACTCGTTTTGATATTCAAGATTTCTTTATTAATAATGTGCATTTCCGTAATATTCCGGTTGTTTGTGTGATCCGTACAAAATAATAAAATTAAATATAAAAGAAAGCATAATTCGCAACAAAGAGAGGTCCCACAACTGAACCTTGCGGTACACCAAATATAGCAACCTATAGCGGTAATTGTGTTTCGGGAACACAACATTCGGAACTTTTTATATAAATCTAAATCATTTTTTGCATTTGAAAATTTAAGAATATTGGGCAATAATTATTACGATAATTTAAATATTAACGCACTTTCGATGCATTGTCTGTCGACTTTCGTAAGACAAGTGATACTCAAAATCTCCCCAGACAAATATGCGTATTCACTCAATATTGACAGTTGTCTTTCAGAAGTAATTGTGTCAAATAGCTTGGGTTTGCAAACAATTTTTTGAGTTAAATATGTCATCCTTTATTTATGATTGACAAAAGGCAAGTTGGGATTGACCAATTACGGCACATTGTTTACGTGAATTATTATTTTAAATCTACATAAACGTGATAAATATAAGTTCAGGTAGGAAAGAAAACGTTTTGAAACAATTATACATGTATCTAAAAATGATGACTTTTTATGCAGTAATACTCGAGCGGCAATTCGGAACAGAAATACCGCGGCGACGATGTGCTAATAATAGAGACCGTAGATGAAAAATAAAAAGTATTTACAGAAATTGATGTATTCTACATTTTGTACATCAATAAATATAATAAAATAATTGTAAAATACTTTATTTCAGTCGAGTTGGTCACCGCGATTCACCGCGACCGGCCACCGTGATTCACCGCGACCGCATATCTCAGCGCATCGTAAATGGTCGCAGTGGCCGTTTAGGTGACCAAAACTTTTTTAGGGTGACCATGTCACCGTGACTGGTCACCTAGAATGAATTTCTGTCGCGGTGACTGGGTGACATTTGGAAAAAAAACACCTTGCGTGTACTGTATCTCACAACATTTCCCTCATTGTTTATCATTGTACTCTTATATACTGAAAGATCACTAAACATTGTTGAACTATGAGCTGTTACCTATGAGTATGAAATAGATTTGTAATGTTTTAAACCATTACTTCGATGTCTTCTTGTCTTTTGGCCAGTAATGATCAATGTAGATTGTATTTTATTTAAAAAAAATAAGAAAACTTTTGTCCTTCTTAATCTTAAAACAGCAATATTGTGTACATGTAGGTACTTAAATAGATAAATAGATACCTACATGTACCATTTTTTGTCGACTTATTTACCAAACTGTTTTTAATTGTCAATCTAAGGAAGAGTGGTGGTCTTAAATTGAATACTTTATAAACTGGCATATTTAAGTCCAAGTTTAACTTAAATTCTAATAATTGCTGTTTTGACCACACAAAAAAAAGTGAAAAATGATCCTGTAAACATGTAATAATTGACTTGAGAAAACAGCTTAGATTCACCTTTGTACACTTGCCTATTAAACACTTCCCTGTTTACCAACGTGTAATCCAGGTTATGTAATTATGCAAAATTGGCCTCTTCCTTTCTATGTTATAACATTATATATGCCTTTAAGTCAGTCGTGTACATGAAGTTTTATGAATAAACTGTTTCTTATGCTTACAATGATATTTAAATACATTTACTGGATTATTTTGTAGCTGCAACGAAATAGTGGTTTACCTGCATGACTCACATACAATAAAAAAAAACACACAGATTTATTTTTAGCTCACCTGGCACTTTGTTGTGCCAGGTGAGCTACATTGTACAAGGACCACTCACTCTCCGTGGTATGTCGTCCGTCCACCATTTCCTTCTAACAACATTTCCTCAGAAACAAATGGGCCAATTGGCAGGGATGTCTCCTTTCATGAAGCTCTACCAAAGTTGTTCAAAGAATTCTATTAATATGGCAACAAATAGGAAAAACTTAAAAAATATTCTTCTCTGAAAGCACAAAGCCTAGAACTTAGATATTTTGTATGTAACATTGCCTAGTGGACCTCTACCAAGGATCTCGGGGGTCACTTGATTTTACAAAAGCTTAATTATAAATAGGGAAAACTTTTTAAATCTTCCTCTATAAGACTACAATGCCTACAGCTTAGATATTTTAGCATGTAGCATTGCATAGAGGACCTTTACCAAGATTGTTCAAATCATGACCCCTTGATTGAAATTGGCCCCGCCCAAGGGGTCAGTTGACTTTACATACATGTAGGCTTACGAATACAAAAGAAAGGCATATGTAAACATTGTTTTAAAGGGAATAGAACATGGTTCTATCATTATCCTACCGGTAAATTTATTTTTCTAAATCAGTAAATTCAATGTGATCATGGGACTTTAAACAAATTCACTAATAAAGTAATTTAAGTTTACATGTAATCCAAGGTTTCAAACACGGAACAGTCAGTTGACCAAAATGTTCTCTTACACGAGGCTTTAACTTCCTTGCAGCGTAATTAGACCTAATCTGCAGTTTTAAAATGTTGGTCACAAATGATATCAATGATTCTAATTATAAGCTAATGTTACATAGTGCTCTTTATGTAGCCTTTCTCATTTAAAGTCTCAGGATCACATTGGATTTACTGATATTGTAACATAGATATACCGATATGATAAATGATATAAGTTAACCATGTTGTATTCACTCTAAAACAATATTGACATATATTTATTTCTTTTTGTATTCAAGTCGCTTTTTCATGAAAAAGAGTTGCCAGGAAGCCTTTTTGTGTCGCCCTGTCCGTCCGTCACACAAACTTAAGGTTGGCTATAACTTTGCCATTTCTTAAGATTTCCTCATCAAACTTAACAATTGTATTGCTTATTCAAAAGGGTTGTGATGCCGCCAAATTTTGTTGGTCAGTTTCGTATTTGACAGGGTTATGCCCCTTTTTTTACTTAGATTTTGTCACAAAATTATTGGTTACTCTGACAAAGCATAAGAGGGCAACCCAAGTGTTCTACTGAACACCCATCTAGTTTATTTTTTGCAATATCATTGAAAAACAAATACTGCTCCATTCGTCTAACATGTACATCAATTTAATAAGTAAAGTTATGAATGCTTTTGGTACAAATAAAGGTCATATCCGCCTGTAAGACAGCTTTCTTGGTAAAATAAGAGCTACTTGTAATTGTGATCCTGGCACTTTCAATTTAAAGAATGTAATGAGGATTTTACAAAATAAAAAGAACAGGATCAAAACTTCCTGTTTGCACTCAAGGAAAAATACTTCTTAAAGTAGCTACATTGTAGGCCAAGCAACAATAGTGGTCTAGTGACCATAATGTACATTTGTACTACGAAAAGGGTATATAGATCAGGTTAATAGTTACGTTTTAGATTGAGGTATACATGTTGTGTGACCATTAGGCTGCGTCAGTCAGTAACCGGTCAATAACTTAAGTAAGGAATAAGGTACATGTACTGTCATGAGACTTGGTGTGTTAGGTACAATGTAGCTTATATGAAGATATACATTTGTATCTTTGGATTGCTTGTAGGGCTTCTAGGGTCAAGGTCACTGTTGCTAAGATTGAAAAACTGTTTCCGGCCCATAACTTATGTTGGGAATAACTGTTTCCGGCCCATAACTTGTATTGGGAATGTGTTATTGCCATGAAAATTGGATTGTCGGTAGCTTATATAGAGAGGTAGACTAGGATTGCATTTGGAGTCCCTAGGGTCAAGGTCACTGCTACTAAAAATAGAAGAACAGTTTTTCAGCCCATAACTCGAGGTGGGAATAAGGAATTGCTCTGAAATTTGGCATGTAAGGTAGCTTATATGAAGATGTTACTTTAGGTTGCATTTGGGTCCCTAGGGTCAAGGTCACCGTTACTAAAAATTTCACAGTTTTTGTGCAAATGGAGAATTCTCTATTTAAGTAAATGTGTGAGAAATGAAGTTTCCGCAGTACACTTAAATTGGGAGAATGGGACAATTGCGAAAAGTTGAGTCATCGCGATTATTAGCCACATTAGGTGGCTGTGAGGTGACCATTTACACATGTTCAACTGAACCTTGAAGGTGGTAACTCCAAGGTTGTGGATTCAAACCCCAGCAATCCCTTCTTTTTGCACCAGTACTGCACAGGTCAGAACTGCAGGAAGCAGTCATCTAGAGTAGGTAATATGATTTGCAAGAACTAATGTTTGACAGTCAGTGTAAATGAAATAGGTGTAAACTGACTGTACACACAAGTGTTTAGTGGAATATACTCTTTTACTTTCAGGCTTGGACCACGGTTATACGTAGTTCAGAACAACTTGTTGAGTTACTTCAGTTTAGCGTAGATGGCTTGACAACAAAGGTCATGGAAAAGATAACAACACTTTTAAGCGACAAAAAATCGGCAAGAAAATTGTATGAAGATGAGAGAAACAGGTTGGAAAAAGAATTTACGAGGGTAAGTACCCGATGACCAGCCCCCTTAACCCATTTGTGCAAACTTTCTATTAATATATATAGCTTTTCAAGCAGAACGTTCAGAAGCAGACGCCAAAAGTTTTTTAGACTTTTGGATCTGAATTCTGCAAAACACCCCTATTTAAAGAAATAGATTTGCCGGAATTTGAAAGCGGGATGATCCCATTGTAAAAATGTAGGTATACGCCAAGCTTTGAATTTAACAATAGTTGTGCGAAGTTATACTGTAGTCATTGATTAAAACTTTTATAATACATGTATGTGTAATTTATAGAAAGGTTGTTGGGTGGGGGGAAGGGGAGGAGTGGGAATTTATAGAAAGACTGTAGGGTGGGCTGTAGGCGGGGGAGTGGACCGTAATACTGAAAGCTGTTAAAAAAACACATAACCAAAATTGATGAAAATTAGCCTAGATTTAAAATGCTTCAAAATTGACATTTTACATAAATCTGTTCAAATAAACCATTCTGTCTTTTGCCATTCTAGAATGTAAAAAAAAATAAAAGGACTTAGTAACAGAAAGAAATTGTTTTGTACTTTGAAAATACATAACTTTGTGTGCATGTACAATTGTAACAGTTAGATGTGACAATATTACCAGTACCGGTATACGCTTTGAAATATGATATTAAATTATGCTTTGAAGTATGATATGGAATAATTTATGTTCAATAAAATCTGCACTTGTTTTGTTAAAATTGATCATAATGATTCATAGCAGTTCATTGATGTATATAAATCTATTAGATAAAATAGTTAGGTTTAAAGGTGCATACCCTGAATCGGGGATCATTTTAAATATTAAACGTCAAAATAATTTTTTATTCAAATAATTGAAAAGATTGCCACCAAAGTTTCAGCAAAGAATTCCAACAGACATAAAATTTGTAAGATTACTTTGATAAACATTTAGGTTGTGTTGTAATTTTGTAAAACCTTCATAAGCACTTTTTAAATTCGTGCACTTGCTTCATATTTTTTGAGTGGATAGCAATTATAAATCTATAAAACGTTGCTATATATGGCACACAATGTTTTCTTGATAATTATGTTCTTCCTGAAAAACATATTTATTTTTAAGCAGGTTTTTTGAAAAAAGGTCAGTTACTAAAAATAGATTTTTTCCCGCAATTCTTAAATTGTTTTAATAAAAAAAAGAGATTTTTGTTTTAGGGGGGGAGGGTGTCAAGGTGACTGTTTTTTAGCTCTTTTAGCCACACTTAGTTCGTTATCACTCTAGTGGTCACATTTTGCCTCCATTGTCACGAAACTTGGTCAGGATGTTTGTCCCAGTAATTACTCGGACGAGTTCGAATATGGGTCATCTCGGATGAAAAACTAGGTCACATGACCCAAAAAAAGAAAAATCTTGTTAAGGCTCTAGAGGCTACTTCAGTCCAAATATCCTGGCAATTTGTCAGAAAGGTTGTTTGGTTGATTTCTAGCTCAAGTTTTAATATTGGTCACCTGGGGTCAAAAACTAAGTCACGCAGCCCAAATATGGAAAAACCTTGTCAACACTCTAGAGGTAACATTTTCAGCCCAAATATCCTGGAAATTTGTCAGAAAGGTTGTTAAGATGATTTCTAGCTC
>JAFMSR010000019.1:11719907-11769903 GCA_022818135.1 Saxidomus purpurata
CGTACATAGTTGTGCTATCGAGATTGTAGCAGTTACTTTAGAAGGTTTGCTTATGCTGTATGGAGTGTGCGTATGCATCCGAACCTGCTGCAGTCACTTTGATGCTCGGTCATGTAGATTTTGTTACGTGTGTTTCATACCTGTGATAATCCTATTACCTGGTAAGTTTTATGCTTTGTGCAGCGAAGAGCAATGGGGTTTTAAATCACGCGAGCAAGAAATTTTGTAATGAAAGTTTATGATCGTTGCAGCTCGAATGACCTTCTGTTAACCTTCCGATTGTGAAGCCGTTTTCTAACAATCATCTTCATACAGTACTTGATCAGATTTTATTAGATAGAAATTCATACTGACTTCTTGTTACTATGCTAACTTTGCGGACTTCTTGTTACTATGGTAACCACACAGAAAGAAAACTTTCAACATACAATAAGAAACTGCTTGGGTCGGGTTAGTTAGAAGTTATCCAAAACTGCAATTGCAGTGTAAAATCGTTCTGTCTAAAAACGTATGTAAACTCTAAACAAAATATAGTCACAACAATCTCGTTTTTGATCCACCAAGAAATGCATGCAGTATGCTATTTTTTTGTTTACATATGTCCATTAGAGATTAGACTTATTTTTCTTTATGGCTTTAGTGGAACCTTCTAGTCATTTTTCAGGCCTGACAAAATGTTTTATAAAGGTTAATGAAAAGTATTGCCCAGTAAATAGAACAAACCATAGTTATAAAATACATATGTACAATTTCAAGGTGTCAAAAAGTGCTCCGTATGGGAAGTATGTCAGTTTGTTGCCCACTATTTCACAAATAAATATGTTCATCTTAAGTGTTGCTATTTCGAAAGACATGTACAAGTATAAGCCTAATAGTGTACCAAATGTTTATCAATAATGTATGTGAACTTTGTCATATGTTTTAAAGAAATAACGTTTTTGTGATTGGTTGAGCTTTATAATATGCAAGTGCATTATATCTGATCAGCTTTTGTGTTTCAAAGTAAGACAGAAATTTTCCGTCTGCTATCGTTATCATTTCATCTAAATCATTCGTTTGATTTCTTAAATTTGCAGTAACTTTTCAGCTGCAGTCTGAACAGAAGGGCGGGGAGGTCTTACACAAGAAAGTGAAAAAAATGGACCTCGCAGTTGCAAGAAATGATACTTGTAGATTGATTTGGATTCATGGTTGTTTCAGGTGCTATTCTGTTTGTTTCATGTTTGTTTCAGTACTGCCGATTATATCGTGCCGAATAGCACTTGAAACAAAACAAAAACAAAAAACAAAAATGGACCTCGCAGTTGCAAGAAATGATACAAGTAGATTGATTTGGATTCATGAGCAAATGAAGTTACATGATTAAACTACACTTCTGCATACTTGATAATGTGTACATGTACCTTTTGAAATGGATGTTACATCACTTTAATTTCATGTTATGAAAAAATTAAAACCACTTCTGCGATAATCAATAAAAATATCAATCATGCCAGTCTTTAAATGACGAACCTTCAGTCGATAAATGGAGAAAATGACATTACAATGATTCAGCCCCAACTATTTTAGAGTCTGACAAATGATTCCACGCTTGTATATGTAAATGACGATCTGCTATTGTTACTTAAAAGTTTGAATAACAGGAAAAGTTTAGACCAATTTTTGTTTTTTTCTTAAATAACTGAATAATTTACACATATATAATAATATGTTCTTTTCCTCTTTTACAGCAGTTACATGACTGAACTCCTCCTGGCTGACACATAAATATTTTGTTTGATAATGACACTTATACATTTCAGGCATTCTTTCCATCGCCCGTTGTTTTGTTACCGTTAAGTTTGCCAGCGACCACAATTACAAATATGGAAATTCATTTTATATGTTTCTGGTGACCGGATGTACTTTAATAGCGGTATCGCTGGCAGCTATATGTGGATATATTTGTTCAAAATCATGTGCAATAGAACCCTATAACCAGTTAGTGAATGGAAGCGATGATGCTGAAAGAAGTCCAATTTTGCATAAATGATAAAACATGCCACGAAAATGACGTTGACAAAGTCGGCTAATTTGCTTTAAATCGATTATGAAACAACTGCTCTCGACTCATACTTATCTGTTGAGGCATCGTTCGTTAACAAAGAGTTGAGTAATAACTTTCTAGAGAAAGAGCGTTTTACAGGGAGATGGACAAAGACACATGTGGTGCCAGTTAGTTTGCTGATTCCAGTGATACAAGTGTACTTTTCATACTATTAACAAAATAAGTTATTTGAACGATTATCATATTTGACAACGACACTACAGACTTTGGTAATAAAAAAATTACCAATTTTTATTAATTTGGTTTTGTTAATATAGATGGGTATGATTACTTGGTAAAGTCCGGACTAACTTTTGTACATGACCGTTTGTTAATAATATACAGATACAAATTGGAGCTTTCAACGAGCATCAAATCAGCACATATATAAGGAAACGTAATGCGTTTTTCAAGAACAAATATGCACAACTGGTGTTTATTTAGTAGCATGTCACCAAACTTATGTGCAAATATGCAGTTATGCCACACATTGCACTGAATACATTGTTTATCGGCGAGACTTGATTAAACGTGTTATGATTTCGAAAACAATGGAAAATACGGAAGAATACCAATACGTCTCATTCGCTGTTGTTGTGACTTAAGAATTGTATGTACAAGAATAAAGCAGATTGCATAGTTACGTAATCTACTTTGTTAAGCTATATGCAGTCGACATTATGATGACTTACATCTTTACTGAAACTTTTCATTTTGCCTTTATTTAGGCTGTTCTTCATTATTCGATAAACGCCCGAAATATTCATATTAGCCTAAAGTCGTAAGTCCGAAGGCAATTATATATCCTTTGGCGATTACAGTCTTCCTATTTTTTCTATTATATTTAATGGTTTGCTGTTGTAATGCGAAAACATTTACAATGTACATACATCATGTATCACTGAAATGTTTTCATCATGTAAAATCTGCATTGAAAATATAGCATCGCATTTCAGTTTTCTCAGTGCTTTGATATTGTTTACTAATAAAACGATATGGGTTAACACTTTATAGCATGTATGTCATTGAGTAGTAACGGACCTTATATATTGCATAAGTGGCAACACTTTACCTCTTAAGAGTATATTCCATAGGCTATATGTCATGAGAAATTTTAATGCTATCCAGTAGCTGAAGTAATTGTAAGTTTGCCATCAATATAAGTTTGCACACACCTCATATGTTGCTACGAAACAAATGCCGCAGGGTCGTTTTCACTCTCTGTGTTTTATATATATTTGTACGTGTTGTAATGTCATGTCCTGTATTCCCCACCATATTTTATTTTCGTCTTGTTTGTGTTGTTAACGTTACGTGTTTTATTATTTTTCATTCTATTATATTCAGTCACCATATGAAACATTTATACATCATTCCACACAACCAATATACACAATCATAGAGCTTCTAACCTGTACTAACAATTGTATATGACAATGACATGTATATTTCTACCTAACCGGTCGTCACTGTCACGCTTGCGCACACTTGAATACACCGTTGAACAAGGCTCACGCCGTCTTGGTGCTTGTCATTTATTTTATTATAAATGCAATTTGTTGTGCCTTTACAGGTAAATATCCGTATATGGATTGTGCAAGTATCATTTGTCTATCATTTCATGCCATTCATTTGCCTCATTTATTTGTATTTGACTGAAATTGCTGTCACGCTTGCGCACACTTGAATACACCGTTGAACAAGGCTCACGCCGTCTTGGTGCTTGTCATTTATTTTATTATAAATGCCATTTGTTGTGCCTTCACAGGCTAGTCCACGGCCAGTCGTTACACGAAGTTGCAGAACTCACTAACCGTATAGCAACGGTTACATTTGGTGGCCAGTGTGTTCATCTTTAAGTTCGACAACGCTTGGGGACGTTCATCTTGGGAGCGATACATATTGAGGGCGAAAACATCAACCTCGCTTCAGAGTGAAACCCAACATGGCGGTAACTCCGGTAGTCAACAATGGGATACACGTGTGAAAAACGTTTATTTTCGTATTACACTTGTTTAAGTAAACCTGAGCTCAGTAAACTGGTTTAAATCAATAGATGGAATATTTCTTTAATGATGCCAAGTGGAATATACCTCATTCACTATCTTATTATGGAAATATGCGCATTGATCTACGTTGGAACATACTTTCTGACACCTGTCAAATTTGACAGCTAGTTTTGACATTAGTATTTCTGGAGAAATTTTGCGTTTATATAGAATCCAGTGATTATTTAGTGACAACCTTTTCTTTAAAGGAATTAAAGTGACATCGACTCTCGAAAGTTCGAACCCGGATAATTGGAACACCCCCGATTATTCGAACACATTTTCGGGTCCCGAATTTTTTCCTTCTAAATTCAATATGTTCTACTACGGTTAATCGGAACCCGGATAATCGGAACTTTCGAACTGATATTATTGTCCGCTCATTAATAAAATAGTGTGAATAACTCCGGAAAGTTCGAACAGTGTCGTTCGTTAATTGATCAATCAGCCGGCCGCATGTTTTTCACACCTCGTGAAAATTGAGCAGATGCCAGCTTGATTGAGTAAATGACGTCACATGGTAATAATCGAGGTACATGTATTTGTATTTTTTTTTGCCGCGCGTGCTAACACTTATGATTATGTTTGTGGCAATCGTTCGCCTGTCATAAAATGAGTTGTTTCATATTTAATAGATATAAAATCTAGATTTTTCAACCACACAATTATGTCAGAACATAGTGTACAATGTTCCAACGTCGGGCAACCTGGTGAAGGTCCCAGTAATGGGGGGATAGCCAGGTCGGCGAATTCGGGGAAAATTAATTTCGCTGAGCAACTTGGTGAAGGGCCCGGAAACGGTAGGATAGCCAAGTCGGCGACAGGAAAACAAGGAGTGAAGAGAAAGACAGAACAGAAGACTATCGAGACGAAATATGAAGCAATCTTAGAAGTTGAGAAAGGTAACCTCCACATCGTCAACGAGTAGAAACCGGCATCAAAGATTTACATAAAAGAACTTCCACTCAAAACTCAGTAATCGAGTACGTTCCTACACAGGTTTTAGTACACTTCACTCTAGACAGAACGGCGTTCTTACAGAACGTCTTTAGTAGAGTTTTGTAACTTACTCGGACTCGGACTCGGACTGCGGACTGCTGACTAGTGAATGAATTAAGGGGTTTTCTCAAACGTGAAATATTCTTAAATACATCTGCTGTTGCGGCACATAAATTTGTTTTTTGTGTGGTATGCAGGAAACAACACTTTCCACTGACAGAACTTTATTTAACCGTATCAGTTCATATTACTCATCACCTGAGCTACTACTTTTGCCCAGTTCTCTCGGTATCATAGGTACTTTTTTCCTGAACAATCTTTTATAGGCAAACTAAGTGTAGCTAAAGGCCTCTTTGCTGCTCGTCGTCTGGCTCTAGCCTGGCTCTGCACCTTAAAAATGTACAAAAATTAAACATCCAATTTCATCTTAGATGTAGAAAAGAGTATGACACAAAGAAATAGAAAACCCGAGGTGTCAATGTTATACAGCAGGGTTCACTGTATGTATTCATATTTTCTGTTTAGTAAACACGCATATTCTGATTTTGCTTATATGAGGTTTTTCTAAAAATAAACATGTTAAGATTTTGTTTGTAAACAATGCTGAGGGGCAAGACTTACTAGGCAAAGGTGGTATTTCAGACGTTTTGGGTCGCACAGGACCTGATGCATATCTCTTGCCTCTCTTTGTTCTACACCAATCTGATCACTTTCGGACTCACGATCAGACATAACAGTGACTATGGCATCCCTTCGGTCTTTTGCCTTTGGAGGATTAGTCTGTCCCGAACGCTGCACCAAACTTTTCTCTGCTTGCTTGATATTCTCTATTTCTTCTCTCAACAATAAAGGCCAGGGATAAAATTCTTTGATTTCTACTAGGTAAAATCCTGTTTCTAAAATTGATATACATGTATTGTGTTCGACTAATTGAATTATTTAAAGCAAACACGGATATTTTATGCGTTTAAATAAGTATGTTTTAAAAGGTCTTTGTTAAATAAAATACTGAGTGTACAATTGTATACTTAAATGGACAATTACTTTGACTCATGGTAACAATATTTCATGTACTCCTTTGCACAAAATTTGATTCACGAAACTGTCGATACATATCGTGCGATTCAAATTACAAACAGCGAGTTAAAGAGGAAATGTTGAATTATTTATTTCATTGCATCATATACTTAAGCATTAGCACCCGAAGAATTCTGGTAATCTATGCATACTGACATCCAAATTCAGAAAAAATATTGGTCCAGGGGAACTGCTCGACTTATCCCCTGAGTAGAACCTTCTAATGGATAAGATATACGCTAACAGGAACCCAGTGATGACTAGCTTTACAGCTGTACAAATAAACCGGAAGCTTATGGCTATATTCAGAAACGTTCCTCGAGTCAACCTCGACCAAGGAAGGGACCATTAGGCATATCTGATTGGCCAGTGAAAACTTAAAGCAATAAATCAACCAAATCTAAGTAACTTTAATAAATAGTTGACCAATTTACGGCAAGTAACGGAGCCTTCCTTGGTGGAAGTCGGGTCGAGAAAGGTGTATGAATATAGCCATAAGACTTTGTAGCAAACATAACATATATGTACACTCATATAGAGTGAGTGTTAACATGCAATTTTAGAGCTAACTTAAGTCATAAAGTTCAATACGTTCTGTTTGGCGGCACCAAAGACCGATGCATATGTTCTGGACTTGTTTGTAGAAGAAAAGAAATTGATTTGAATTGTTGAAGTAAAGAATGATTGATTTATATAGTTTTGTCAATGTTCATTTAATTCCCCTTTAACTGCAATACGGTTTTAATTACAAGATGACACACACGCTTGAGAAAACCCCTGAGAATATTCACTAGTCAGCAGTCCGAAGTCCACGTCCGTGTAAGTTACAAAACTCTAGTACCATCTCCAATATGGCCGACATGCTCACTCCGGAAAGTTCGAACTACCGAAAATTCGAACAAATTTTGCTTCCCCGAGGGTGTTCGAGTTTTCGAGAGTCGACTGTAAATTTAAACATTATATACAATTATTTTGTGTTTGATATTTGCTTTGAATGTGAATTTTCATTTTGAAATCATTTTTCAGGTTGTATTGTAACATCATCTCTTGAGTTTTCATCATCATCATTTTTTGAAGTAGAGTCAACTCCACAGCAGCACAGAGCATGTTAGCTTGGTAATGGTGAGCATGCTAGTTTATACTAATTAACACCAAAGCATTGATATCTATACAAGACAAATTCATATTCATAAAGCAACACCCGTTACACATCTATAGCAGTTAATTATGTGTCAGTATTTATTGTTATAAATACCATGTTATTTGTGTCACACGTGTAACTGTTGTAAAAAAAAAATAGGAGCAGAGTTTGCTGGGATTTAGTGTCTGACCAAGAGATTATATGGCTGCAAGTAGTGGTTTAGTAGTGCTAGATAGCTTTAGTTACAGCGAAGTAGAGATAACTTGTGATTTTGTTAGTATAGTCTGGTGAACACATGTTTGGTTAATTACCAATTTTTGTTTGAATAAACTGGATTGGTAAATAAGTCCTATTCTGTTGGTGTTTAGTTACCTTCTGTTGAACAGTGAAAACTGAAACAACTATGAAATTTTGTTCTTGGAGTTTGCACAGATGTTCAAGCATTGAAAAAAAAATGTGATTTACTGTAAGTCTATATATAGAAATATAGTAAGTGATTGCCTTTATTTACCTTTTCATGTCTTTGTGTTTTTTTATATGGAAAGTTTGTACCTGCTGTCAAATGCAAAAGTGAAATGTTTATTTAGAAAATAGACTTTTGTGCAGTAAACGTTTTAGTGAAATTTGAAGTAAGTACTCGCGACTTAATTTTTGGAAGCAGTTGAGAAGATAGAGAAGCCTGGAGGTATGAAAATTGTAGTGAAGTGCTGAGTTAGAATATTAACTTATCTTGTGTCTGTGTGATTTGTATGGTAAGTCAGAAGGTCCATCACAAGAAACCTGAATTCTATGTCACACATTTTCAAGTTTGAAAATATTGTGTATGGAGTACTAGTAGTGACATCACCACTTGACACTACTTATTTGATACCTATGGTGTATCAGTAGGGCCTTTACAAAAACCTGAATTATAGGTAATATTTTTTTTCAATTTCACTTATCTGTTTTCTTGTCTCATTTTGTTGAGTTTGTATAATTGACTAGAAGTGCCATTAGTCTTGTTGTGAATTTAGGTACATTTTTTTGAAGTCGTGACTTCTAAGATTCAGTTACTCACTATATGTTTGAGTCTTAAGTATATTTGTACTTCATTATGGAAGACTCAACTATTACTTTGCCAAATATTTCCCAGGAGGAGTTGAATTATTTTGCTGAGCAGTTAAGGCGATCAGGGAAATATAATATTGTACGTACGCATGCCACTAGCACACCAGACGTTTCAAGAAAGTCTGATCCATTGACATTTAATGTCACACCCACACCAATAAGAGAATACAACAGGCTTTTCCCTGGTGCTGTTGGTTTTAATTATCAGGCACCTACTGGTCCAAATAGAGTGCATTTTAAAACTCATGGCCAGTCTTCATTTAAAGACACATCTCTTCCCCAGTCAGATTCAGCACCACCTCTTCCACCACCTCCTGTTCCCTTAAATAGAACTTTTTATTCTCGGTCGCCCCGTATCCCAGATTTACCTAGTTTCTCTGGTGATGAGAAATCACTTAATCAGTTTGAGGTGTGGAGACATGAGGTCCATTGTATGATAAGTGAATGTGTATACCCTATGCATACCATTAGGGAAGTCTTTGAAGGGTACTGCTCGTGGAGCACTTTTATATTTAGGCGAGTTTGCCACAGTTGAGGATATTTTGAATACCTTGGAGGGAATATTTGGTAATGTCAGTTCTGAGGAGAGATTAAAATAATTGTTTTACAGTGAAAGGCAAAAGCCTGGTGAATCAGTTACTGATTATAGTTTACGCCTGGAGAGATTGTTGAGCCGGGTCCCCGGTGACATAAATCAAAGTACAAAATATCAGATGTTGAAAACTCGTTTGTGGTCTGGCCTTCAAGACATAGACCTTAAGAATATGTCAAGGTATATCTTTGAGAAAGATATTGACTTTAACAAGTTGAGAAGAGAATTAAGGTCTATGGAGGAGGATATAAAATTATCTAGACCTACAGTAGCTAGGCCTGAATGGCCAAGGTCAGTCACTATTGATAAGCCAGAACAGCCTAGTACTGAGGAAAAGGTTGAAGCAAAACAGTTTGCTTCCACTGTTCAAACCAAAATGTTGGAACAATTAGAACAACTGAATACACAGATGTCTAAGATGCAGTCTAGAATGACTAGTTTGGAAATTGATGTGAGACAGCTGAAGAAAGGTGGCAGCAGTCGACCACCATGGAATAGAGGGAATAGGGATAGTCAGAAAGATAGAGACAGGACAGAAGAGAAGTCAAATGCTGGTGAGAAAGAGCTACCTAAACCTGAAAGTAAGCCGGATTTAAACTCCAACAGACCTCCATCGCAGGGAAGATAGGAGGTCAGGATGTTCTGAGTAGCCCTAGACAAGTACCCCTTTATTAATACACGCTTGTGATTCAAGTGTATCGTCTACATAAATTATAAAATCGATAACACAAATCATTTGTAGTATAAATATCAGGTAAAAAGAAAGTTACTTACTTCCAGGGTTGTGAATGGTCGTTTGTTCAATTTAGTTTCAGCTTACTTCATTTAACTCTGTTTTAAATGAATTACATGTGTACGGAACTTATTCCACTTTATAAGCTCATACAAGGTAACTTTATTTAGATTCTGTTTATACAAAAGGAGCTGTCGGACGCTAATACAAGATCACTTGGATGTTAAAAGAAAAGTACATAAAAACTTCAAACAATAAACTTAAAACATATACATGTATCAGTTCACCAACAAAGTGTACTTAACTGTACTTTATGCGCGTCTGATCTTTGAATCTGGATGTCTTGTTGTAATGCATTTAAAACATCTTATCGAAACGACTTTTTTACTTAATAAATACTGACACTGGTATGTAGTACGGCTTTAAATCTGTGCTAAAAGTGCCGTAGAAAAGTTACTGTATCGCAGTTTAACTATAACGCTGAATAAGAGTCACATGCTCTGTCTAGTGACGTAGAAAATGTTGTTTCCACTTCAGGTTTAAACAAAAACAAGCAATGGAATTTTAACGTATTTCAATAAAGAGTTCAAGTAAGTATGTTTTATTGGTGTAAAATAACGTTCATATATATCTTGATTGCAGTAAACGCTTATAATTTCAGTGTATCATTTACAGTAATTATAAAATCGTTTAAACGCATCACTTGTGGTATAAATATAAGGTAAAACAGAGTTGTTTACTTCCTGTATGTAATGTATTATGGGACAATATTGAACTGGCACTCATGAATATTTCGTATGTGTTCGGTAATACAAGCGATTGATATAAAATATCAATTTCGTACTGCACCAGATATCGGATTCCGCAATGGTGTAGTGGCTCAGGCATTTGACTACCAATCCAACGTATGCAGGTTCGAGTCTTGCTTGTTGGTTTTTGTTTTACTTTTTTAATAGTTTCATTAAATGTATTCACTATTGTCTTTGTTAATCACAGGGTTTCAAGATTTTTAAATTACTATTTGAGCATTCTTTCTCCGTCGTCCTACATACATTTGTATATAGAACTGAAAATGTCGACGAGCAAATCATCAAAACAGCTATGCTGTAGAGATAAGATTGCCTCGGCTAATATCTCGAAGGATTTCGAAGAGAATCCAGGGACAGACGGAAAAACATTCATTCAACGGATGATGTTATTTTATGCAATTCCTGAAATGCAATGAATATCAAGGATAAGTATACATGAAAACACAGAAAACAAAACAAAAAATAACCAACAATAACAAAAAAAAACAGAAATCATATAATATGTTAAAGCGAAAACAGTGCATAAGACATTGTCACAAATTAAATATAAAAAAAACATACTCCCATAAAAATTAAAATTATCTGTGGAGGATTCGAACTCATGGAATCATGTATACAAGTTAGGCATCTTACCACTACGCCACTGTCTTTGCGGTGTTAACTTATGTTGTTCGATATGATAATCAATTGAAACAACGAAAACACGTGTGTACCCGAACGTACACGAAGATATTGGCGAAGATTAATCAGTGCCAGGTAAATACTGTCGCACAATAGGAACGTGTATGGTCGTTTGTACAAATACTGCAGATTTCATAATACCGTGCCGTTTCAGTGTTTGCTTTACACACAGGTACATGTAGTAAATGACGTCGATGTTACATTCTGTAGTTAGCTCCGCCCAAATCGATACCTTTATCTATCGTACACGCTATACTGACTATACTGACAGGACAACTAAATATACAAGTTTACACATCTTCAAGCTTCAATTGCGACCTTATTTAATTTTATTTATGAATCTAGTGTTAATGTATTCTTATACGATAAAATCGGTTAATTTTAAACCTCGACAGTTTACTTCATAGAACAACTGTACTAAAACTAAATTAAGATTTATTCAGTTTTTACAAACGAAACCGAACTGCGTGCTCTATAATCAACACGAAACAAAGAGTTTACACTTTTATGTTATTTGGTCCATATAATAAAATTTTGATGGAGGAAAATGTGTCCTCGGCTATGTCTCTGAAACGTTTTTGCTGTTCTAAGAAGACACGGTTGTATAGAATCTGACTTATACAACGTACGTTTAGAATTAACTGTTTTAAGACATTTTATATTCGTGAATCACTGTTGAACCTGCAGAGAATATAGCACCACTAATCATCTTTCCTGTATATTTTTTCACACGAGAAATCCTTTCTAAAGCGAGATTAGAAATGTATAATAAACACTTAAGGCCATAAGTTCTGCACGGTGCATTAAAAGTGAAATAAAATACATTAACGTACCAGTTGTGTCTGTATTTTAATTTGATATATAAATGTATTCAATTTTACACAATAATCACTAATTTGAACAAATTTGATTCATTAAAAAACATTTTATGCAAATTTTGTTAACACAAGTGTCTGCAAGAATCGTTGATCCAAAGCCGCCCATCCACGCTGGAGAAAGTTCCTTAATTCCGCTACATTACGGAGATTGTTGTCACGGAGTTTAAGCTTCAGCTACGCCCATACGTGCTCTATTAGGTTCAAGTCTGGGCTCATGGCAGGCCATGGCTCAATAAAGTCGATGTTATTTTGCCTCAGGAAATTTCTTGTCAGCCTCGCCGAATGGATAGGTGCATTATTTTGTTGTAGCATGAGTCCAGGATTCTGCCGCATATAAGGTACGACAACAGGACGTAAAACTTCATCGACGAAACGCTGAGCTGTTAGGCCACGTCGTCTAGCACCGGGATTAACGTTATACAAGAAAACCAAACGCGTTTTCCCATGATACGTAACTCCAGCCCATACCATTGTACTTGGGCCACCAAAACGATCTCGTTCCATGACACAGGCATCGGCGAACCTCTCATTACGACGTCGGTAAACGTGCTGACGTCGGTCATCGAAGTCGATCTGAAATTTGCACTCGTCGGTAAAGAGGATGTGACGCCAATGTTGTAATGGCCATCTTTGATGACGTCTGGAAAAGTCATTACGATTTCGGCGGTGCCTAGGTGTCAAACGGGCGCCACAAAAAGGACGTCTTGCACGTACCCAAACTTCACGTAGACGACGCCGAATCGTACGTGCGCTCACATGACGACGGGTCCTGCCCGGCCTGATCCTACCAGTATGAACAGAAACTTCAAAACGTCTTCATAGATGAGTTAAAACTATCCACCCGTCCTGCTGACGTGTTGTTTTACGTGGACGTCCTGTACATTGACGGTCGTTAACTCTCCCAGTAACGCGGTATCGTTGTCTAAGACGACGAATGGTATGTTAGTCAACTCCGAAGTTTCTTGCAACTTGCGCTATAGTGACCCCACCTTGCAACTGGCCTATAACACGCATATGTTCCGTATTTGAGAGTTTCATTCTGACGTTAACGTCAAGTAAAATTAAAAAATGGCACTGGCGAACGACGTGTCAGGTTCGATCAAAGCAAGATAAGCATAAAAATTCAAAATTACATTGCGAATCTACATGTTGCACATTGCACAGGAAATTCGTGCTCACCGTGGCCACTCAACCGAGACATTGTCGCTTACCTGAATTTTTAAACCAATAATTTGCAAATTTGTGAATCAAAATAAAACCGGTTTTAGGACAATGGGTCAAAATTTAAAAATATTATAGCACCTATAAAACCCGTGCAGAACTTTTGGCCTTAAGTGTTTACAGTAGTTGTTGTTTTCTTGCATCAGCGTCGATTAAACCGAAATTCACCTTCGTAAAATTTATAAACAAGAAAATTATAACTTAACAGTTATATGAGACGATTACTGTATTACATTACAGTGTACAGAATAATGGCTACGACTGTACTTCAACAGGCTGAGCATATCTCCCGATTGGGGTATATACCCCGAATGAGCTGAAACAGCCCGATGGCACTAAAACGTACACAATCGAAAAGTACAATTTTTTAAATAACGTTTTCTTTCAAAGAAAAAGCGCAGGTTAAATTTTCACATAATATTTATCTGATCTATACAGGCCTGATAAAAAAATTACTTTCTGGTTTTCCAGCTGGTAAAAAAATAAAATTTCACCAACAAGATATTGATATGAAATTTGCCTTACAATAATTTAAACATACTCAGTACACTGAAAAAAATAACATGCGCTTTTTCTTAACAAAAGATATTAAAAAAATTGTATTTTTTTATGGTTCTTTCCTGCATATTCATTATTTAAAAATGACGCCATCTTACGTATACCACCGCTCTATCTCCCATAACTAACTCACTGTTACTGCATGGAGAAGACACTAAAATTTCCAGACTTAAAAATTATGTAGTCTGACAGGGATTTAATTTTTCGTAACTACCACCATTTTGGCTTTTTTTGTACTTTTTGAACTTTTGACACTTGTTTTTGTACTGATAAATTACGGCTATCGGATAATTTACGGGTTTTTCCCCGAGGTATAAAGGTCTTAATTAAATACTCAAATTAGACTGTTTTTCGGCAATTCGGTTTTTAATCATTTCTAAAGCGAAACAAGTAAAAAATTGCTGCAAGATGCAGCAAAGAGATGGTTGCACGGCCGAAAGAACAACAGATGTTTGTGATATTGTCTTGTATCAGTGAAGATGTATTTCAGAATTTATAGATGTACCTCTTTATAAATATTCAAATTTTTATGAATGGTGTTCTAAAATGGTGTAGCATAACTTTCATTTATCAAACATGACAAAAGCGGTTTCATTTATACCCATATGAAATAAAAATTATTTTGCTTTAACTATAATAGGCAAAAATGATTTATAATCCATTATTACCCACGAAATGTCACTTTATTCTTTTAGCATCGAGTGTTAACATATACACCGTTTCAATTATTCGGAAATTTAAATTATCTGCCCTTTGATGACGTCATGCGGGGATGCGCATTTAAAACGAGATAATGGCGCAAGCGTGATTGTTGACCACTGCATAAATTATTTCATCGAAGGAGCGCCAAATCTAGGTATTTTTGTAGCTTTTACAGCTTGAAACTGTAGACATATACCGTATAGAGATAACTTAAATGAAATCATAGTGGAATGTCGAAGACAAGTGAATCAAATGTTTGCGCGATTTAACCGGGAGCTTTTTTATACTTCAAGTTTTAGCGACTGATCAGTTGTAGATATGTGTCAAAACCAGTTGGTACTACAATTGACTCACCTAAAAGTGTTTACTTTATTTATTAAGAAATCTACAATAAAGAACAAATAAAGGAACTGCTACAGAAAAGTTTGTCTTTGCTAACATCACTTTTCATAAGTGATTAAATGACTGGGATGAAGAAATCATTTTCAGTTTTTACATCATCAGCAGTGATGCGCACCAGGGCACAGTCTTGAGTTTAACACTCGACCATCAATTGATATATTTTGCTACATACATGTACATTATTCAAACAATTATTTTACTATTCTAAGGCAAAGACATTTCTCTCTCTTTTGTATGGAATGATATTGAGGTAAAAATTACACAATGCCTGCTTACTGTTACAATTTACTCATTGACACTGCTATTGTGCTTATTGGTACAGTCACTATGCATGCTTGCACTTTCATCACGCTTGTTGACAATTACACAATGCCTGCTTACTGTTACAATTTACTCAGTGACACTGTTATTGTGCTTATTGGTACAGTCATTATGCATGCTTGCACTTTCATCACGCGTGTTGACAATGATACCATGCTTGCTGGAAGTTACAACTTTTATGTTGTTTAGGCCATGATGCCTTTTTCATATTTTCATTTGACTGAATGACAGTGCAATCTAGCGTAATGGTTTATTTCATCATGCTGTGGTTATCTTGGTTAATTTGTAATGAATCCAAGAACAAAATACACGAAGTGATCAACCGGTATGGAAAATGTTATCAGGCACTAGGCAAAATAGAACTAAGCATAATGTCATTTCAAAATTGTAAGTCACATTTTGATAACAGGGGGCGCTATGTTCTAGTCGTGTTTTTCCGTAATTTGAATAATTATTTGCCGGAAAGATTATCGTGGATATCCGAATATGTATAATGTTAAAAAAACAAATAGATTTCCACTTTCATTTTCACTATATTTATATAATGTCAAATCCTTCTTTAACACTCCTGCCTCTCAGTTACAACACATAACATAACTTCTGCATGGGAAAGCTGGATGCTAAAAACACGGCAATTTCCCCTCCCATTCCGAGTTCCCCAACGGTGTGAAGGCAATGATTGCAATTGACTAGTGCAGACTGGCGCAATAGCACTTCCGACGGTATACTACTCTACTATGCCCAAAAAACATATTGAAGTAAATCCTGGGTGAGAAAATACCAAGGTCCCTCCTGGGGCTCAAACCCCGGACCTCGTGATCTGAAGGCGGACACTCAACAACGTCGCTAAAGGGTTAACCCAACAGCAAGGCTGTTGGAAGTGGCCTATAAACCTACAATCACTACACTTCTCCCTCTTTTACTTTTCAGAGCTAGACAGCTCTCCAGATTGACCCTCAATGCTCCCCGAATGAGTCCGTCAAACACTTCTGTCACCATTAAAGTAAATCCTGGGTGAGAAAATACCAAGGTCCCCCCTGGGGCTCAAACCCCGGACCTCGTGATCTGAAGGCGGACACTCAACAACGTCGCTAAAGGGTTAACCCAACAGCAAGGCTGTTGGAAGTGGCCTATAAACCTACAATCACTACACTTCTCCCTCTTTTACTTTTCAGAGCTAGACAGCTCTCCAGATTGACCCTCAATGCTCCCCGAATGAGTCCGTCAAACACTTCTGACACCATTAAAGTAAATCCTGGGTGAGAAAATACCAAGGTCCCTCCTGGGGCTCAAACCCCGGACCTCGTGATCTGAAGGCGGACACTCAACAACGTCGCTAAGGGTTAACCCAACAGCAAGGCTGTTGGAAGTGGCCTATAAACCTACAATCACTACACTTCTCCCTCTTTTACTTTTCAGAGCTAGACAGCTCTCCAGATTGACCCTCAATGCTCCCCGAATGAGTCCGTCAAACACTTCTGACACCATTAAAGTAAATCCTGGGTGAGAAAATACCAAGGTCCCTCCTGGGGCTCAAACCCCGGACCTCGTGATCTGAAGGCGGACACTCAACAACGTCGCTAAAGGGTTAACCCAACAGCAAGGCTGTTGGAAGTGGCCTATAAACCTACAATCACTACACTTCTCCCTCTTTTACTTTTCAGAGCTAGACAGCTCTCCAGATTGACCCTCAATGCTCCCCGAATGAGTCCGTCAAACACTTCTGACACCACTAAAGTAAATCCTGGGTGAGAAAATACCAAGGTCCCTCCTGGGGCTCGAACCCCGGACCTTGTGACCTGAAGGCGAACACTCAACCACGTCGCTAAAGGGTTATAACCCAACACGCCTATAAACCTACAATCACTACACTATTTACAACAGAGACAAAACATAACTTGTATTGGTCTTGTAGAATCTTCTCCAGTTCTAGTACTCGTCTTCTACGTCAATTTTTTATTCCACTTATAATAACGATGCCGATTAAATTTTGTCAGTGGTATAGAAGAGACATCGAGAACTTTTTTAAAAAGCGATGTATTTCTTCCAATAATAAACATATTGTCTGTAAATAAAGCTTGAAAGCTACATAAAACTTACCAGTTCAGGTTGCAATTAATAGAGTAATTGAAACAAAGGGACACAACTGATGGGAAACGGTTTAGGCAACAGCTAATTTAAGTCCGTCATAGACCGGAGATCTTTCGCGAAAACTACGAACGTGCGCCCCCTGGTATCAAAATGTGATGTGCAAATTTGCAATTAACATTATGCTTACTTTCAACTTGCTTAGTGGCTTATTGCATCTTTCATTTTGTGTGGTCACATCGTGTGTTTTGTTCTAGGAGCATTATAACTGTGCAATGTTGAAATATCAAAGCTTATATACAGTCCCGGCATGTTGAAATATTTAATTACGCTACATTGCACTGTCATTCAGCCATATAGACATCAGGGACTAAACACCAAACAAGTTGTAACTTCCAGCAAGCATGGTATCATTGTCAACACGCGTGATGAAAGTGCAAGCATGCATAATGACTGTACCAATAAGCACAATAACAGTGTCAATGAGTAAATTGTAACAGTAAGCAGGCATTGTGTAATTTTTACCTCAATATCATTCCATACTTTTGTTCAGATCATTGCAGGTTCCCGATTGTCAGACCAAATTTCCTACGTGTAGGTGGCAGTTGCGCAGCCTCTTTAAATAATCTGTTTTTGTTTGATAATATTTAGTTCCCAAACTGGGAAAAGTCATCCACGGCGTTGGGATCTCGGACACAAAATATTTAGTTAAGAAAACAAGTACCATGTATTTTATATTTATAATTAATTTATTTAATATTTTCATTCTGGGAAGGGCAATTTGCTAAGTTGAAAGAACTTGTGGCCCGACAAATTGCATTTTGTTTCGTTGTGTATATATGTCATTGTATTAACATATGTGTTTGTTGAAAAATAAAAGATGATTTAACTAAACTAATAATCTGTTACTCTTGATTTGTAAAATGAGACAGATCTAGTAATATCAAGGCGTGACAGTATCGCTTCTTAGATTTCATATTAGATTTCATATCAGTTAACACTAGTTTCACACTCAACCATAAATTCACATGAATGCTACATGCTAACTGGTCACCGAATTTGTCACTAATTGGTTAGCTGTTTATGCGATCACTGGACCTTTCATAGGGGTCCATAGGGGTTTTATGGCACTCTGTGTATTGTACATGATTATGCCCAAGGGCATTTCGTGGCCACCTGGTGTTTTATGACATGTACACTGCAGTAGGGCACCAATTAATTGTAACACACATCTTATTAAAATTGACAATGTTATTATCACTAATAGTTCACATTTTAACACGAAAACAGTTTGCTGTATGATGCAACTTTCAAGTTAAAACTATTTATGTTGCACGTTTATGTTGTACCTTTCATTTTAGTTTTCATTTCATAACCTTACATTGTTGAAAAGATATATTAATAAATTGCATGGAAATGAAAAAAGATGGTGTTTATGAAAATTAATATTTCTAATTATGTCATTGATTGTTAAAACAATAGGCCTTAGTAACATAATTAGTCCAGACATATGACAACTTTTTACGGTAAACGGACATTATCCCCTTAGCAGGAACCGTCTATAGAGTATTCCTGCCCCAATAGCTCATACTTTTTAAAAAAATGTTTCTTGACAATAATTCTCACTAAACCATGCATTAATTACTTTAATTCATGTAAATCAGGTTATTCATTTTTGTTTATTTCAAAGCAGAACAATTACAGCATCCGTAAACTTTATTCGAAAATACACCTTTTTTTCTACAATATTTTTAAATAATCGCAGACTTTTTTCACAGTTAACATGTCTATATATATTATGATTATGATAATTACGTAGAAATGATGTATAAAATGACAAAATCATTACCAATTACGCCGTAAAAACTTGTTTAACCTGATTGATGTTTGCGAAATATTACGAAGTAAGTATTAGCGATGCTTTCATTTGTGCAATTTATCATCGTATGACGTCACAGCCGGTTAGGGACGCAACTCTTGGTCGGTAGATTATCGATTAATTGAAAGGGTGTATACTGTGCCTTCATCTTGTTTCGGGCCAATTAAACTTGATCAGCGTCAGACCAAAAATATTTCCCTCCAAATGTCATCATTTGTACATGTAAATCGAGTTATTTTCATAATAATTGTACATTTTCTAAATTTAGATATTAAATAAATCAAATAAAAGATGGAAAAGTATTGATAAATTTTATTTCTCTGTACGGGATAAAAAAGGGTAAATTTCGTCCAAGAAATGTTTCTGATATGCAAATCATGTTTATACCAGGAATACCCTTGGTTATTACCGTGCCTCTATTCAAAGCTTTAACGGGCTGCATACTGGATTTTTAATTAAATCGGATTATTAACTACAATTAGGGTAAATATTAATTTTAATTGCTGTCACAAAGATTATTATTTTTATTATTATTATTATTTTTCTTCACACCTGGTGTAAAAATTTCAGTTGTTTTTGTCAGAAAACCTTTAGATCAAAATCGAGATCTAAAGCTATATTTTCTTGTGCTATACGTTATTCCAGTTTAGCGTTAACACCTGACATAACATGAAAAATAAAAAAATGTAAAATATCAATTAAAATGAACTTAAAAAGTGATATGAGTTATGTCAGGTCTTACATTTAGGACTATTGTCAACTGCACATTGATTGTTAGAGAACAATAATGTTCAAAAAAATGTCATAGAATACTGGTCAAATTTACTTACTCCAATAAATTAAACATCAACATACATGTCGGAAACTTCAGATGGGTTGAACATAAAAAGTTATCACGCTTTCCCAAATGTTCTAATATTTCGACTAGTAGAACATGAAGAACTGTACATGACACTAAAATGTTTAAAAATAGCTCGCTTAATAATTGGAAAAACCTTGGACAGCGCCACCTGTCGAGTGTAGTAGCATATGTACACTGTTATGTGTAGTTAATTCACGCCAAAAGTCACATGGTCTATTGCTTACATTTTACGTCTTGAAGAACTTCAATTTATACGCATTAATAACATACATCAAAATGTCGGCTTGACAAAAAGTTAGTTATATAATCCTATAAAACTCCGTAACTGAGCAAAAAGTCTTCACAATCGTCCTACTTATTTTTGTCAATTTCATGATAAGTAAGTCATCACTTTGGGCGACTTGCTAAAACTTTAGTTTAGTCTACAATATCAAACAACGCATGTCAATTAACACTCAAAATGCATTGATAACAAAAACATAATAAATTGTTGGTAATAACTAACCTTCTTTACAGAATCCACTTTTCCAAATTTCACTACGTAAACAGGTGACGTGATGTGTAAAGCAAGAATGACATAATTTTCAATAGGCATGCGCGAATAACTTGAAAGGCTGAAATCAAATCCGATTCGAAGTGCAAATATATGATCAACCAAGCAGCAAATAATCCACCAAACGGCAATGAAATAATAACAATTTCATTTTTGTGGCGATTAACACGTGAGAATTTTAATGAGAATTTTACTTTTCGAGTGAAGAACGCAATTTTACAGAAAAATATGACTCGAAAGGAAAAAAATGGTCAAATCCGAATCCATGGCACATTCTTAAGCCACTACTATATGCCCGGCCCTGATGGGCCGTGCAATAAATCGGCACCATTCTTTGGCTGATATAGCGCTTCATAAATATTCATTATATTCATTCAAGGGACGCAACTCTAATTGATTTTGCATTGCTAATGTAGGTCATAACGCTATTATAGAGCCCAAAAATCGTTAAAACAAACAGGCTATACTCTGTAGCCACAACGCTATCAATATATCAGTAATATAGTTTCTTCGGCCATTTATAAAAATACAACAACTCACCTAAGAAGATCGATAGAACGAATTATAGTGGAACTCCGGTTCCAATATGGCGACTGTTCAACAGCAAAATAATAACAAAAGCGCGAAATTGACGTCATACTCCATACGTGCTATAACATTGTAGCGACTGACTACTTGCTTCGGCAGATAACACTTAATTGCATCAAACAATTAAACTAGAAACACGCATGCGCTACACTGACGTCATATATATCAATGCTACAGCATTGTAACTGCTTCTATTACCTTATCCACATAACGCTTTGTTGCATCGTACTAAAGTTTAAAGGTCATTTTGTCCGTAATATATAAGACGTATTAATGTTAATAAATATCCAAAAATAACTTTCGTCTCGAAAAATGTCTAGATCAGTGACTGACCACACTTTAAACTTACGGTAAATTATATACATGGTACATGCGTTCGGTGTACCATCTCAGATTCAGGCAAATGTATCGCTGTATAAACTTACGAAAAGTCAAATCGTTTGTTGATAAATTAAACACAAATTGAAAACATCAATACTTGGCTCGATTGTACATGTAATCGTCACCATTAGTAAGTGAACGAATCTACTTATAAAACAAAGTAAATTTCATTTGTACTGGCGATTTTACAACTTGTACTTGTCTACCGGTGTAGGTAGGTAGTCCTAGAAATAAATCCGCATTTATCATTTTAAGTTTTTACTTATAATATGATATTTTGCATTATGTCTAAATAGTTGGACTACCGGTATAGGTAAACGCTCTATTTTTTGTTTTTGAAAGCTGCATTTACTACTGGTTTCTCCAGTTTTACGCAACGACTCTGATGACATGTGCGCTAGATATCTTCAGCAGGGATTGTACAAATAATCTAATAGTCAAAAGTGTACATGATAGATATAAACCCTGTCTTTAAATTTAACGGTCTTTGTTACTTTTCTTTCTACACAGATTATCATTTTAAAGATTTCAGAGCATCGACAGAAACATTTTAGTAGAAACACTACAGCACGTGCAAAGCATGCGCGGTTGTAACAAGATATCAGTATACATGTAGTCGTATTTTATAATGCATAATGCGAGTATTGCGATCAGATCATTGACAGACAAATTATTATGAAAGTGCGAAATCGAATGTGTATTTACAATATTTTTTATTCACTCTACTTATGTGACAGATATATAGGGTACACTAAATTGACACTTGTACTGGATTTACACGTACATGTTGTATGCGTATATCCTTTTCTTTGATGGGACTCTAGCACACAAGCTACATGTACGTAAAGCCCGACTTAACACTATTGAATGCCGTAAATAAGATGACCGATTTATATATTTTTTTCTCAGTTGTGTCAGGGACGTATGAGGTTATCTGATTGCTCTCTATGCTGTGTAAAATGTAGCTCCGCCTACAGACGCTTTAGTCATTCATTACCTGTATTCAATCGATACGCAACAAACACTGAAACGGCACGCTATTAGGAAATCTGCAGTAAGTTGTAGCTTAATTACATTTGACTCTGTTTTAAATCAATTGAAGGTGGTAGGAACTTATTTCTCCTTACAAGCTCTTGCAATATATGAGCCTGTTTATACAAAATGAGATGTTCGACGCCAATTATACGACGCCAATGAAACATTCGTTAGATATTAAAGGGAAGGTACATTAAAACTTAAAACAGTAAATTTAAAACATATAGAATGTACATGTATCCGTTCACCAACAAAGTGTACTTAACTTTTAAATTTTATGTGCGTCTGATCTAGATAAAAATCAATTATCTTTGAATATGGAGGTCTTGTCAAGGAAACATTATTTTAGGATTTTATTATTTCATGTATAAATGATAAATGTAATTAAATTGTATAATGTGAGAAATTTGGTAGTTTTTCCAAACTTTAAGATTCGACTCAAATGCCGCATAACGATTGCACTGCATGCTCTTCACTCTAAATTACTTCCGCTCATGTCACTTGCCGACGGAAGATATCATATGTAGGTATAAAAACAAGTGCATTTAAGCAATAAAACTGTTCTTTGCATCTAAGCTTTATATTTGAGTTCTGAATAACTAAATATATGGTGGCTTGAGTTTGTCCGAATACTCAATACTGCTCGAATACTCGATATTGACCGATGCGAATATTTGATATACTCCGAATATTTTATACTGACTGACTGGTCGATATTATATAAATTTCACATGCACTTGAGGGTGATAGCAGATATTGTGAACCCGAGGCTGACATTACTTTTCAAGGGTTCACAATATTTGCTATCACCCTCAAGTGCATGTGATATTTTTTTATTATACCGAAAAACTACAGAATAACGCTGATGTTGCTAAAATTCAGCCATTTTGGTCGTCTGACACATCTGAAAACGTTCATTGATCAAGACGCTATTAACTTAATAAGTACCTGAGAGAAAATTTTAATGGGAACCCAATAATCTATTTTTAGACTTGCAGGGGTGTAACATCATGATGTTACATGAGTATCATCATTTTTTGTTCATCGATGCGGTATGAGAATTTTATGTAGGGAAAAGCAGGTGAAGTATAATAATAACTGTTTTTGAACTTGTATGGTATAATATTACTTGGAACAAGTTGATTTGGAGGGAACAACGAGCTTGCGAGTTTGAGTAATATTTCGCCATACAAGTTCAATAACCTTTTTATCATATACTTACATTGAAAATGAACAAAATGACATTCTGTTACCAAACAACAATAAATGAATCTTGAAAGGTTTCAGACAACTAGCGTACTATTTTACCATGTATATTTTCTTTATTGCGTACATTTTGTATTAATAGACTAAAATCAATATTGTTGTTTATACGTGACGTCATTTATTATGAGAAACTGCGTTGTCACTTATATGGTAAGAAACTTCAGTTGCCGTCCGCTATCTTGTTTTGAAAAACGCAGGACTTTTCATATGAATGCAGGTTTGTACTTTGAAATGTGAATAAAGCATCTTGATATACATTCCTAAAATGTTTTCTCTTTCTTATGACTCCATGCAAAACAGCATTCCTTTCCAGTCAATCAATACTCGGCTGATATACGTACCAGTATCTTTCGTAACCATAACTGGTATTGCGTGCCCTAAATATTTTGAACCATTTTAAAATGATACTCTTTAATATCTGCTTGAAACTGATTAAAGTTTCTTTTTCATTTCAAGACCATAGTTTATCTAATTGTAAGAAACGGTCAAACTTCCACATATAAACCTCATTAAAACGATGTTTGCAAACAAATAGAATAGTCCGTACAGCTGATCGCTAGGACCGCCCTCCCTTGCCAACGTGCAGAACCGTAGAATAGTGAACGAACTCTCTAAGGCCAAGTGAATGTGGCAATTAGAAAATATATAATAAATTCCGAATATTTGATACTTTCCGATACTCGATTCTGTAACAATACTCGATTCAGTCCAGATACATGAGTCTGTCCTAATACGTAATTAATTTTAACTTACTGCATTTTTTTACAACCATCCATTTTGACTTCATGTTCAATTACATGCACGTGCATTTAATTTATAGACTACCTCTGATTGTTGTTTTAATCATTTAATTCGTAGGAACACATAAATATATATATTTACAGAGGACGAACACGTTTACATCAACGTAAGATTAACCTATCCGAAGTGATTTGAATTCATTTGACGATCGTTTGATCGGACATATTTTAATCATTTCTTTTTTTATTTTCGGTGACAAATAATAAAAACATTTTAGTAAATTTCCAAACATTTTAAAAGAAAATTTAGATTAAATCTTTTTTTGTCTTTTTGTCAATATATTTTACAAACTTGATGTTGTGAATCATATAACAGTAGACAGACGTCTAGGTCACAGACTGCATATGATTTTCCTCAGTGTCCTCAATTTATTGTTAAGGGGGGTCACTGGTGAGGTTTTGGATTTTTGCACTTCCGGAAATTTATATTTGTTATATTTCAAAACGATGATTTAACTGAAAAAAACAATTATGCAGTAGTAAACTTAGGCACAATAGGAATATTTTAGTGCAAAAAAATTGAACACTTTTGAGAAAAAATATTTTGACTTCACATTTTGTGACTAATTTGATCAATTTTGCCATATGCCAAAATGAGGGTAGGGGTACAAAAATAGTCATTTCTCAAAAACCGTTTAAGATATTTACTTAATTCAAACTTTATTACAAGAAGAATTGTTAGGATATAAAACAATCATTAATAACTAGTTCCTTTTACAGTTTTATGTTACAGACCTATGCCGTCATATCTCAAAGCTCGTCGAAATCTAAAAACCACATTTTTTATCAGTTTTTATTGAATTTCATTCTTATATGCACATGGACCCCAATTTTTAGCTCACCTGGCTACACCAGGGTGAGCTTTTCTGATCGATGATTGTCCGTCGTTCGTCTTCCGTCAACATTTTGATTCAAATGACATCTCCTCTGAAACTTCTAGGCCAATGTTGATAAAACTATGCAGGAATGTTCCTTGCATGACGCTTTACCAAAATTGTTCAAAGAATTCCATTCCATGTAGAACTCTGGTTGCTATGGCAAAAATCTTCTTCACCGAAACCACAAGGCCTAGAGCTAAGATATTTGGCATGTACCATCGTCTAGTGGACCTCTACCAAGATTGTTCAAATTATGACCCCCGGGTCAAAATTGACCCAGCACCGGGAGTCACTTAGTTTTGCATAGGAATATATAGGAAAAACTTTAAAAATCTTCTTCTTTGAAACCACAAGGCGTAGAGCTTAGATATTTGGCATGTAGCATTGGCTAGTGGACCTCTACCAAGATTGAACAAATTGCGACCCCCGGGTCAAAATTGACCCCGCACCGGGGTCACTTAGTTTTGCATAGGCTTATGTAGGAAAAACTTTAAAAATCTTCTTCTCTGAAACCACAAGGCCTAGAGCTTAGATATTTGGCATGTAGCATTGGCTAGTGGACTTCTACAAAGATTGTTCAAATTATGAGCCCCGGATCAAAATCGACACCGCACGGGGGTCACTTAGTTTTACAAATGCTTATATAGTAAAAACTTTAAAAATCTTCTTCTTTGAAACCACAAGGCGTAGAGCTTAGATATTTGGCATGTAGCATTGGCTAGTGGACCTCTACCAAGATTGAACAAATTGTGACCCCCGGGTCAAAATTGACCCCGCACCGGGGGTCACTTAGTTTTACATAGGCTTATATAGGGAAAACTTTAAAAATCTATTTCGCTGAAACCACAAGGCATAGAGCTTAGATATTTAGCATGTAGCATTGCCTAGTAGACCTCTTCAAAGTTTGTTCAAATTATGTCCCTGGGGTCAAAATTGACTGTGCCCGGGGGGGATCATTTGTTTTACAAAGGTGTATATAGGAAAACTTATTTGGTATATAACATTATCTAGTGATCTTCCACCAGGCAAGTGGACTTGTACCAAGGTGAGCGACATAGGGCCATCTTGGTCCTCTTGTTTATTTTTGAATTCTAAAACAAAGGTTTTAATCAAACTGTAGGCAAAATATCTGAAAAACCTTGTTATTCCTTTATTATAAAAATATTCATTTATTAAAAAAATTCAAATGAATAAATATTACGCTCCTTATTATTATCCCACCCTCTTAGGGTGGGATAATAATATGGAGCGTACTATTTATTCAGGTGATGATAGAAATACCACTACCTCCAATTTTTTCATCCTAAAGTATGACATACTACATCAGAAAAGATTAAAAATTGATAAGCATTCTGAAAAATACACCATATACATAAATGTTTATAAATACCAAAATCTAGCTAATTCTTCATTTAGCACCTTGATCTGATAGTGTATCACTACACATTTATATTGCGAAAAAGTTAAGTCATTGACCCATCATTATTTTTCCAGAAATTAACTAGCAATATGTTAGTCTCCATAAAAAACAGGGTCAATAAAATGTCTTGTTATTTTGAATTTCAGCAGTGACCCCCCTTAAAATGGTGCTTTTGTTTCGAAGCCGTCACATTTAACTACATACTTTATGCATTTGAATGCAATGTTACTCTTACTAGTGATACTATTCCTAAAAGTGACACTTCGAAATGACCCTTTTAAATTTCAGAAAGGCATTTAGTACGGATTAATCAATTAACATTTTCAAACTTATTACAAAATATATGAATATAAATCTATATAGCTGCAATTTATATATTGACATATATTACACTATACGAATGAAAATCCTGTATAAATGTTAACACCGCCGCTTACACACAATAGTGTTCCGTGTAATCTGATCGAATCTCACTCGTGCTAGTTGTTTATATGTTCAATATTATCTCATAGCGATCTCTCTATGCTCCGTATTTACATGTACATATATCCACAGCCTTGCAGTAGTCACAAAATACTTATATATTGCTAATGATAAACCACTTACGTGTGCTATGCTTATTTCTATACACCCACAGAGAGAGTCTGTAATTGGTTGCAATCAATTCCCTTATTGGATGTAGTCAAAGATAACAAATTGCAATCTGGGCCTATCAGGTGAAATCCTTGACGTCGTTGCTCCTTATATAGGTATCCAAGTTAGTATGTGTGGATTTTCTAATTTCTGTTTTAATTAAATCTAAAACATTGTCACCACTTATATATAGGTAAAGAAAATTTCTTCAAAACTCATTTAATATGATTATCATTCTTGCAAACATTTCAGCTTACTTGTCATATTGAACATACAAAGGAGCGATAAAACAACAGCAATCTAATTGAAAGGACCTACTTTCTTTCAAAATGAAGTAAAGAAAGACAACTTACCAACGTCTCCGATTTCTTACGTGATTCCAAGCATTTATCCTAATTTAAGTATCGTATCAGGCAATAAGGCATCATGAAAGTTTTGCTGTGTAAAATAATTTGCTTTATATTCACAGACAGCAATGAGTCTCGTAAGAACTGTATGTGATGATTTAAAAGACAACGCTAAGAGGTTTTTCCCTTGTTGTTCAGAATGTTGCGCAGTTATAGGCTGTGTAGCTTCATCCATCGCCGTACTTTTACCGGCATCATTCACCATACAACAAACAGCATTGGTCATAGATGATTGGGCACATAAACTGAACTGCAATCACAGTGACGGATACAACGTTTACGATTACTGTCAATATGGGTGTAATAGTTTTACAAGTTAGTACATATATGTATTTTATTCCAAAATTAAACTTGTACATGTATGTATATAGCGATGTCGAAGGAACGATTTTAACATCGGGGAAATATTGTTTCATAACAAAAGCTTGAAAGATACATATGTAAAGTAGATAAGCAGAGATTGATCTAATATACTGCCCTTCTCTTTTCCCATCTGATTCGGGAGGTACTTCTTGGTTTTAGCCTCACTTGTATCACTTGTTTGAGAGACGACAGTATAATCCTGATTATGCTTGATCATTTTGCATCCATCACTATTGTTTACAGGAGGAAGTTTTCAGTTTCCTGTAGAGTGGAAACTTTTTGAAAAACAAGGTGCATGATTGACCGCCTGTACATTCATGAAAAAATGTCGAGACAACTCGGTTGTCTTCAGTGATTTGTTTTATGTTACTTCAGTTTTTAATTTGAAAATGTATTTACCGTTTCGTTTTGGCAGGGAATTCAGACGCACGAATTTGTGTCATCACGACTTTTGCAGTTACTTTAGAAGCTTTGCTTATGGTGTTTGGAGTGTGCGTATGCATCCGAACCTGCTGCAGCAATTTTGATGTTCGGTCATGTAGATTTTGCTACGTGTGTTTCATACCTGTGATAAACTTATTACCTGGTAAGATTTATGATTTGTGCAGCGAAGGATGATGAGTTTTATATCAAGTGAGCATGAAATGTTGTTATGAGAGTTTAGGATCGTTGGAGCTCCAAGATCGGTCTGTCAACTTCCCAAACTTTCTTCAAACGACATATCTGAAACCGATTTCCCAATTGTAAAGACATTTTCTAACAAACATTTTAATACAGTATTAGATCAGATTGTATAAGATTCATAGGACTTCTTGGTACTATGGTATCCATACTTACTTCTTGTTACTATGGTAATCGAAAGAAAACTTAAAACATACAATTAGAAACTGTTTGGGACGGGTTAGTTAGAAGGTATCCCAAACTGCAATTGCTGTGTCAGTTTAAAAATTCTTTCTGATACTGCCAAGAAATACTTTCAGTTGTTTTTGTTTGTTTACACGTGTCCATGAGGGAGCGGGCTTTTTTTCTTAATAGCTTGAATGGAACCTTCAACATTATTCAGGCATGACAAACAGTTTTTTTAATTGTTAAGGAAAAGTATTGTCTTGTAAACAGAACCATAGTTATAAAATTTATATGTATACTTTCAAGGTGTCAAAAAGTGTTCCACGCGGTTCGTTGTCCAACATTTCGCAAAACAATACGTACGTCTTAAGATCTTACTATTTCGGAAGACTTGCACATGTATAACCGTCATAGTGTACCTAGAGTTTATCGAGAAATTATGGTTGTCTTGTCATATGCTTTAACAAAAAAATTGCGTGTGACTGGTTTAAGATAATGTTATCATATGCAAGTGGCATATATCTGATCAGATTTTCTGTTTCAAAGTAAGACAAATTTTCTGGCTGCTATGGCTATCAATTTATCTATATCATTAGTTCGATTTCTAAAATTTACAGTTAATGCTGCAGTTGCAAGAAACGGTACTTGTAGATTGGTTTGGATGAATGAGCAAATGAAACAGTTACAGGGTTAAACTGCACCCCTTAATACTTGAGAATGTGTACATGTACCCTTTGAAAGGGCTGTAACATCACGTTAATTCCATGTTATAAAAACATTGAACCCACTTAATATGTGTTAAATTATAAAAATATCAATCATAACACTCTTAAAATGATGAACCTCAAGTCGATCAATGGAGAAAAATGGCATTTCAATAATTCAACCCAAACGTTTTAAAGTCTTACAAATTGTCGTATCGTCCAACCGAGCATGATATCACACTTGTATATGAAAATGACAATATGCTATCGTTACTTTAAAGTTTGAATAACAGGAAAAGGTTAGACCAATTTATAACTGGTTTAAAAGAATTATTGCTGCTTTCACTGTATTTGAAAAAGAGGAACATGTAAATTTCAATAATCGTTTGGAACACGATATCATCTTGCATATAAACATAATTCCATCACCATCATCTCTGTTTTTCTGTCTTGTTTAATCACTCAAGTGAGCATTTTAGAGCCACAAATACCGTTCGTTTGTTTCTACATCAAAGAAATTAGATTTGCCTTTTCTTAAATAACTGAATAATTTACACTGATATATTAATACATGTCAGTTCTTCTCCTCTTTTTCAACAGTCACATGACGGAACTTCTCCATGCTGACACAGAAATATTTTGTTTAATGCTGGCATTTATACATTTTCAGGCACTCTTTCCATCGCCTGCTGTTTAATTACCGCTAAGTTTGCCAGCGACCACAATTTCTCCTGGGGAATTTCATTTTATATGTTTCTGGTGACTGGATGTACATTAATAGCGGTATCGCTGGCAGTTCCATGTGGATATATTTGTTCAAAATCATGCACAATACAATCTGATAACCAGTTAGTGAATGGAAGCGATGATGATGATGATGATGATGATGATGATGAAACAGACCCATTTTGCATACAAGACAGCCGGTGCCACGGAAATGACGTTGACGGATTCGGCTAATTTGCTTTTAATCAATCTAGAAACAAGTGCTCTCGACTCATGCTTATCTGTTGAGGCATCGCTCGTAATCAAAGAATTGTTTTATAACTTTCTAGAGAAAAAGTCATTGACAGGGAGACGGACAAAGACACATGAGGTGCTAGTTAGTTTGCTGATTCCAGTAATACAAGTGTACTTTTCATACTATAAACAAAATAAGTAATAGGAATGATTATCATAGTGACCACGACACTACAGACTTTGATAAAAATATAACCAATCTGAATTAATTTGGTTTTGTTCAAAGACATGGGTATGGTTACTTGGTATAGTCCAGAATAACTTTTGTACATTACCGTTTATTAATAATATACAGGTACAAGTTGGAGCTTTACGCAAGCATCAAATCATCACATATATAAGGAAACATAGTGCGTTTTTTTTCAAGAAAAACTATACACAACTGGTGTTTTTTAGTATCATGTAACCAAACTAAAGAGCAAATATGCATATATGCACTGGATATATCGGCGACACTTCCTTAAACGTTTTATGAATTCGAATACAATCGAAAATACGGAATAATACATTTACGTCACATGTTATTTGTTGTTGTTGGAATTAAGAATTATATTTACAAGAATAAAGCAGACGTCGATGTTATGATGACTTACACCTTGACTGAAACTTTTCATTTTTCCTTTATTAAGGTTGTTCTCCATTATTCGATAAACGCCCGAAATGTTCATAAAAGCCTAAAGTCGTCAGTCCGATGGCAATTATATACATTCTTCCTAATGTTCTATTATATCTATTACATAGATTAGAAATTGAAGCAGGCAGGTGACATAAACCTGTCGCAATACCACATGAAGAAAGAAAATGTCACAATTGTAATGTTTTAGAGGATGAATTCCATGTTTTACTAGAATGTCCACTTTATAATGATCTGAGAAAAATGTATATTAAAAATATTATTGGTCAAGACCGAATATACCGAAATTTACAGAATTAAAGAAATTTAAAAAAATTGGTATCAACAAGAATTTAGCTATGTTCGTACATAAAGCTTTTGAGATTAGAAATCAATATTGTTTCTATTATAATTAATATATACCTCATGTACCTCACGCTGTATATTTGTAGTATAATGTACATATTGACACTTGACATTATGTCACTTACTGTTTATACATTTATGTTTGCATGTATGCTCATAGCCATATGGTCTACTGCTTATGATAATAAACTATAAACTATAAACTATTTAATGGTTTGCTGTTGTAATGCGAAAGTATGTACATACATAATGTATCACTGAACTGTTTTCATCAAGTAAAATCTGCATTAAAATATAGCATCGCCTTTCAGTTCTCTCGGTGCTTTGATATTGTATACTGAAACGATATGTGTTAACATTTTATCATTAAATAGCTATTGTTTATCGGCTCTAATATTCGTTAACTATCCGACGTAATAAAATAGGAAGAGCTATCATAAATATGAAAGACAGGGCCAATAACAAAAATCAGGACCAATATCACCAATAAAAGATTGCTGACGAATAATTCAACTTTAAATCAATTTCTGCCTGAAAACCCATTTCGAAGGATAAAAAATACTCCAACTAAGAAATTGAATACCCACATCAATATGTTTATTTAAAAATGAATATTTTAGAGGCATCTTTGTTTACAGACCTGCATGTTACTGTCTGTTACTGCCAGTGAAGTGATAGTCTATATACAATGACTAATTTTTAGTTTGATTAGTTATTTAATAAAATTGTCATTAAATGAGTAATTTGATATAGACCCTGTCATTTGTTCTCATTTGCCCTACGGGCTCGGGCCAATACGAATGCCCTCGGACAAATGACAGGGCCAATATCAAATCACTCATTTAATAACATGTATAACACGTATGTCATTGAGTAGTAACGGACCTTAATTATAATTACATATTGCTTTCTGTGACAACACTTCACATTTTAAAAGCTTCCTCTAGCAAATATATTGCATAGGCTACATCTCATGGTAAATTTCAATTATCTTAAGATGAATTTCAATTTTTTTTTCTAAAACTGCAATGCTATCAAGTAGCTGAAGTAAGTTTGCACGTTTACACACAACTCATATGTTGTTACGTTTACACACAACTCGTATGTTGTTAAGTTGACACACAACTCAAATGCTGTTAACAAAGTAAAATAATAACAAGAAAATATGTTCATAAACATTCGTTATCCTGCATTCTCTTTCAGTCATCAAATTATGTTCTTCCTATCAAAAAGAATAAAATAGGAAAGTTCTTTAAACTGTAAATGGTTTAACTCTTTCAACATCAAACGAAAGATGGTAAGGATCTACATAAAGGTGAAGATGTGATTAGCTTTGATCGTCAGAAAGAAAACACTACATGCATTTTTGATTAAGCTTGAATAGGAACTACATACTACCAGGTATTGGCAAGTTCACATAGGGAGATATCCCTGGGTCGGCCGGGACTATAAACAATCAAAGAAGAAAAGATAAACCTGGTCGTCTTGTTTTTGTTTAATACCCAAACTGTCTTCACTTCTTGAAAACCATTCTGCCCAGGCTACTTAACAGGAAAGTAATTATTATAATGCCTTGGATTATCGAGGATTTCTTATTAATTATTCAGAAAAAACAATTGCATAGCAGTCAAATATGTCGTTCTTATCTAAAGCAATCTTCGAGAAAAAGACAATAATACAGTTGATTGAAATTTATTTACATAACCTTTGAACCCGTATTTGTTCTTATTTTTTTATTAAAGTGTGTATGCCAATAAGTTATTTGAATCCTTACAGGCAACGAACAGTCGTGACATCCTCCTATCATTATGAACTCCTACTGGTTGCAAGACACCATCTGCATTTGTTAGGATCACTTCAATCTGTTGCTGCTTTGGTGAGAGCTGAACTACCGTGTTACTGCCAAGCCCACACACAAACACCTGACCTCTACCATCTGTACATATTCCGTTTGATAATTTCAATTCATTACTGCGGAAAGTGTTGCCTACTTTACCAGCCAGATCCAACATAAATATGACATCAGTACCAATGCTGGTAACAAGGAGATGTTGACCGTTATCACTGACTGCGATGTAGCCTGGTACTGCAGATAAACGTTGTGAAGTACGTGGTAGAGAATGTTGTAGTTGTCCAGCACTGTTATACACTTCTATACAACCAGAAAATGGACCATGCTGATCGCCACAACAAACGTACAATTTATCATCTGTATACACCATACCCCTACAGAAACTTCCTGTAGTGATTGACCTTGTAAGTGACAGGTTTCTTCCCACAGAGACAAACTGTACTTTCTTGTCGCCACACAGAGACACAGCAGCTTCACCAGGACCAGCAGTACATACGCAGTTAGGCTGAATTGGTAGATGTATTAAATCAAGTAGTTTATAAGTCTGAACAAGCCGTTTCAGTGTGTTATTGTTATAATCAGTGATAAGTATATTTCCATGTGGTAATTGACATATGTCTAATATACGACAATCATTTGTGTCGCATCGCTCCTTCACACCAAATGTCCCAAACAGTTGTGCTTTGTAATCTATAAACGGGTCAGACTGACCGGAAAGAACCTTTGTAGGAATATAGGATGCGGGTTCGGTTGTAACTTTGGCGTTTTGACGTTGTGTTGAGCTCGTCTTAATTCCCGAAACTACTGGAGAAGGCTTGGCTATAACAGAATGTGTTTCCTCAAACGATCCAAAGGCACTTAGCGAACTAAGACTCTTTTCAATACTCGCATCTATTTGAAAGACAATAGACTCAGGTGCAGTGGATGATATCTTTTCGACTCTTTCTTTGGATTCTTGAATGAAACATTTGCAAGACTTTACCTGAATAAACAGCTCGCATTTGTTATCTTCCGTGAATGAATCAAGCTGCTGTAGGATATATTTAGCTTCCGTCTTTATTTTATCGAGACATTTTCTGTCCCTTTCCAATCTACTGATGATTGATCTTTCTTTCAGATTCAACTCATTGAGACTTTTATGTTCCAAGTCATCGAAGTACTTGTTTGTTTTCTTCCTGAAGTTTGCAATGGTTCGCTTAACTTGCTGTTTCTCCTTGTCGATGCGAGATCTGTCGGATTTTCGGTCATCTAGCAAATTGTTAAGATCTGACAGAATGACCTCTGTTTCCTTCCTTATATTCTGGTATTCGTTGCTCCTCTTAATTCCTTTGGCAGCATCGGGTAAATGTTGGGTTTTGGTGCAGGTACTAAAAATATAGAAAATAAAAAATACTTACAATATTAAAAGAAAATAGTTTACATTTAAAATAAATAACAATATAACAAAGGTGTTTCTGGATTTAAAAGCCAGTTAGTCAGATTTTCTGTATAACTGCATGCATGGGTAGATGACTTACATCTCGTTAAGCGTGCCTCACATATGAAATGTCATGGCGGTCTTATATAGACAAAACGTATATCATGAAGCCGCCGTGAAAATAATATAAATAAGTGTATGAAATATAAGTTTAAAATATCAAACGGTTCACTAAACACACGCTTTGATCACTTCACACAAAATACAGGAAAATATTTCCCAGCCTCAGTGACTGCACACAAGGCCATAGTTAAAACTACAAGAAGGCCATGATAGCTATGGGTAGCTCACCTGTGTACAATGGCTATTATTTGACCTGATGACCTAGTTGTAGGCCGCACATGACCGAGTTTATCATGATAGATATACTGACCAACTTTTAGTATGATTGGGTGCAAAATGTGGCTAAAAACTTTCTATTATTTGTCGTTGTTTTTTGACCACATGACCCAGTTTTGAACAAGACATACATATCATAAAGATAAAGATTCCGAACAATTTTCATGATGATTGAGTGGAAAATGTGGCTTCTTAAGTGTTACCAAGGTGTTTGTATGATTTAATCCCTTGATCTAATTTTTAATCTCACGTGACTTAGTTTCAAACTCAACTTAGAATTCATTAAAAACACATCCCGACTAACTTTCTTGATAATTGGGTATTAGTGTGGACAACGGATAGACAAGCGAACGGATGATAGAGTGATTAGCTATATTAATATATCACGCTCATCTTTGTTCAGTTGCGCTAATAAACAATTGACACTATACACAACAAGTAACCGCTCAATATTTTCTATTTGGACTTTGTGTAAATAGAAACTGCACCAATACTAAGGTGTTTAGATGTGATATAATGACAAAGTCGAATTATGATGTAAACAAATTCAGTGAATTTACATCCCCGTTAAATTAAGCAAATAACTGTCAAAGAACATGGCATGTGTATGGTTTGTCTGTTTCAGAAGAAAGCGTTTCTAAAATGATCCATCACACTTGGGCCTCATCTCCGAGGGGATAATATTTTTCTTCAAGTCACAGTAAAAAGACTTAGTTGCTGTAAGTTGAATTAAATCAGTACTTCGAAATCTGCAGTCCCCTTAGGGTCTCATTCTGTTAAAATCAAGTTCCTAAATGTTCTGTTGCTAGGGAATACAAAGTTGCTTATTTGTGCCAAACAGAATCAAATTCTAACGAACCTTTTGTTTAAAAGCATTTCTAACATTTCACCACCACATTGGGGCTTCATCTTTATGGGGGAGGGATGTTATTCTTTTTTCTGCATTTTACAGTCATACAGAACTCAGTTGTTGTAAGTTAAATAAAATAAGCACTATTAGTTTCAGAAAACAAAACTTCTTAAATTTATAGTAAAGCGCTACACCCCCGTAAGGGTCTAATTTCTAAAAAAAAATCCATTCTCTAAATTTTCAATTCTTAGAAACTACACTTCACCGATATTAGAAACGCAAAGACTTCCCCTGTTGAACATTTTTATTTGAATGACGCTATTGTTTTTATTTCTATTTAAGTCATTTTTGCGATGAATTATTGAAACTTTTTCAAGTATTCAATTTTATATTGTTTTTGTTGTGTATGAAATTTGAATAAATTTGAAATACGATAACACTGTTAAAATAAATATTTTGCCACTTTTGCGTTTCTAAACCTGTTGAGTGTACAAATTTAATTACTCTTGCCAAATACACGGGTTTATAGTTTCGATATTATACAACGTACATATCCGAAGCGTATCGAGTGAACTTGAGAGTTTCGAGTGAATTGATGTATTACGCTAATAATATATAGAAAATAAGCTATTTGTAAAGTTCCCGTCTCACATGGTTGCTCGTGATATTGTCACAATAAATACATCATTAGAAAGCTTACGATCATGGTATTTTTAACTATGTGCAATTCGATGCATTTTATTTAACCACAAACAATTGTTAATCCGGACCCCATATCTGTTCTGAAATATATTTTAAATTTGCAGTATTTTCATAATCATATCAAATGGGATGCATTTAAGGACATGTATGAGTTTATTAACCGTATTTAAAATGTCTAAGGTATAATATTTTAAACTTTGACTATTTTACAATGTAGTTCATTTTATTGCACGAGTGAAATTTGCCTCATTTATTTTTGAAAATGTCTCAATGATTTTGAAAATCTCTCATTAGATTGTGAAAAGTGCGATACATTGTCATTGGTAAAACTTCTTTCCCGGTCTCTGTTTATGTAATGGAAAACGGCATGTTGCTCTCAGGTTTGAATCATGTTTCATAATGAAACTAAAAGTAATCAATCGCCGTGTTAAATCATACATTTTGTAACTATAACTTGAATTCTCTATTTTTGACCTTGTCGTGAACATAACAATATTGAATATGTTGATATTATTCATACGATGGTCTTTTATTGAGGTTTTAACGATACGACCTTCATAAATGATTATTGGCCTAGTGGTATGAAAGGTGAAGTCAAGATTGGTAGGTTTGGAGTTCAAATTTCAGTCGATAGTATTTTTGTATTTTATGTTAAAGATGTAGAAGATCAGTTTTGGAAGAGTAGCGTGGCAGTTAAACGGGTTGTAGACAGTTTTATTGTCGATGTCATATAACTCATATTGTCTATGAGATCTACAAGTACTTAGTTTAAAAAGAGAAAACTGTTCAAGGTTCAGGAGGGACTCGAACTTCTACTCCCTTAGGTGACTATAAGTGCAAGTATTTCAACGCCAAGTCCCGAACCATTGAGCTACTGCACTTTTACTACTAATACAGTCACATTTAGCTCTCAAAAACATTGAATAAAAGTGATAAACATAGCTGTTTTACCTGATATAACCATATAGAATTTTACAATAGCAGTTACATAATCGTGCGATATTTATACATTGATATTTGAGCTGGGTATTTTATTAATTAGGCAATCCCATGACTACACTTCAATCATAACATTAATATTTTTATCAAAATATTACCTGTGTTCGAGAGCCTTACATACACTGCAGCAGACGACATCATGATTACCACAGAATATATTAACGAGTTCTCCAGGATGCTTTAAACAGCGCTTCGTAGGAAATGACTTGAGTGTGGACTCGCTCATTACCGTGAACTGTCCTTTATCCAATAATTTGTGTCTACTATTTAGCGGAATCTTATTGTGCAGTGTCCTCACACAGTTATCACGCATGTACATAAACATTCCTCACAGTATCTAGCAGCTTCCACGTGTCTCCCTCATTTCGACACAGACAACACGGACAATCATAGAATGGTTCATGTCCGCAATTGAACATGTCCTCAGATAAACCGCCCCCGGTCGTCATATTGTAACAAATTTGTCACGTTCCTTCAATAAACATGTAAATGAATAAAACAAAATTTTACAAAGCCAATAAGTGAATGATTGTTTTCTTATTTTACTTCATGTTTGATCGATATTTGACGTTGAGTGGCAAGAACACTAAATTAACAGTTACTAAAAGTGAGCATTATCCTTTTACTTTTACTTCCTTATCACATGTTGTACCTTGACACCTGGATCAGTAAACGTGCAACGAGACTTTACGAGAATGTAAATACGTGTATATTCTGTATCTAAAACATAATTATCATGTGCATGAACGGGTATTAAATATTAGGTGTTTTGTGTATAAATGTCGCATGAAAAATCATGACAAACATAAAAAGATTTGAACCGATTACCCAAACGTTGAGCTGATCAAAGGGAAATAACTACTTTAGAATGAAAAGAAATATTGTACATACTTACTCCCCTTATTACAATAGTTTGAAACCAGTATTATATTTCTCATATAATAGTAAAACAGTCATAGGTTTTTCCCCAATGATATGAACTCATATATCGTATGATAAATCTTGGCACTGGAAACGGAATTGAATTTTCTTGGCACATTTTTTTCATATCACACGTAGTTTCAGTAATATACCGGACATTTGGGCATACAGACGACTGTTATTATCAACTGTAAGTTACGGCCTACAGTCAGTACCTCCCATGCTCTGTCCGTCGTAGAGAAGATTTTTAAATCAACCCCTGCTATTGCTTTTGAGTTATGCTCACTGACGTACAAAAATAGAAGACAGACTATGTGGTAACTGCATATTTTTTTACAGTAATCACTTCGGGAAACATGAAAATGGAAAACGTTACACCATAAGTTTAAGAGTGGGTATAGTAAAATCAATAGCGAAACTAAATATGAGGGTTTAAAGCAAAACCACAAGACCAAATCGTAAAGTATCCAAGCCTGTTAAGATAGAACAATATAAATGGAAAACAACCAGGGCAGCCAAATGAAATTACGTATAGGTTAGTAGCAGAATGCTATAGATACATGTAATAAGTTGCTAGCCATCTTTGGCCTCTGGTGGCTTTCTGCTTTCAAGAAGCAAATTTGTCTTGTTATGTCTTAAATTAGTAGTTGTGGATAATTTTAAAAGAGTGTCCTGTCAGCTCCTAAATTTCTATTCCGACTAAACAAATATATTCATTCAATTGATACATTTCTTTCATAAACACATGTATATTGTCATTGTATACAGTGAAATGTAAAGTGTGATTTGCTAGTTGAAACGTACACGAAACGTTCAAGCATAACGAAAACGCTATGAATATATAAAAACTTTTCTTGTTTCACATTTTATGAATTTAAGTGGCTCAATTTCAATAAATAATTGAAATTAAATGTAATGTTAACCTCCATCAGTTGATATTTCGAAATTTATTTACCGCTTGAAATGTTTCTAAAATCTGATACATGTATACACTGTAGTAAAATTTGCGATGCTATTTATTAATAATGTTAATCATGTAAAAGCTAACCTGTTAACCAGTTTGCAAATTAACACCGGTTGCCATGTTATTAAAGTTAGTAATTGTTTCCTGTTTTCGTTGAAAGCGGGCGTTCCTTTCGTGATGCGTGTATGTGATCGCACGGTCGCATAACTGCCTCATGTTTTTCAAAAGTTATTTCTAGAAACATATAATGATTTATATGATTTATGATTCACTACTCACAGTGAGCACTACTTGCATTCTTGCAGTGATCATTATTCAGTAAGCACTACTTACAGTGAGCATTGTTCAGTGAGTACTACTCACTGTGAACATTGTTTCTTGAGCACTGTTAACAATGAACATTGTTCAGTGAGCACTACTCACAGTGAGAAATGTTGATTTAGTAGAATTCAGTTTCTCAAAGTAAGTTCAGTGAGTAATTCTTATAGTGAGCACTACTCAAAGTGAGCGGTATACAGTAAGTACTTCTCAAATCGAGTCTTATTCACAGTCAGCACAACACTCAATGAGCACTACCTACAGTGATAATTGTTCAAATAGTACTTCTCACAGTGAGCATTGTTCAATGAGCACTACTCATAGTGAGCATTGTTCAATTAGCACTACACACATTGAGCATTGTTCAATAAGCAATACTCACAGTGAGCATTGTTCAATTAGCACTACTCACATTAAGCATTGTTCAATAAGCAATACTTACATTAAGCATTGTTCAATGAGCACTACTCACATTAAGCATTGTTCAATAAGCACTACTCAAAGAGAGCATTGTTCAATGAGCACTACTCACAGTGAGCATTGTTCAATGATCACCACTCAAAATGAGCAGTATACAGTAAGTACATCTCAAACTACTCACATTGAGCATTGTTCAGTTAGCACTACTCACATTGAGCATTGTTCCATAAGCACTACTCACATTGAGCATTGTTCAATGAGCACTACTCACAGTGAGCATTGTTTAATTAGCACTACACACATTAAGCATTGTTCCATAAGCACTACTCAAAGAGAGCATTTTTCAATGAGCACTACTCACAGTGAGCATTGTTCAATGAGCACTACTCAAAGAGAGCATTGTTCAATGAGCACTACTCACAGTGAGCATTGTTCAATGAGCACTACTCAAAGAGAGCATTGTTCAATGAGCCCTATTCACAGTGAGCATTGTTCAATGATCACCACTCAAAATGAGCAGTATACAGTAAGTACATCTCAAACAACTCACATTGAGCATTGTTCAATGAGCACTACTCAAAGAGAGCATTGTTCAATTAGCACTACTCACATTGAGCATTGTTCAATGAGCACTACTCACATTAAGCATTGTTCAATAAGCAATACTCACATTTAGCATTGTTCAATAAGCAATACTCACATTGAGCATTGTTCAATGAGCACTACTCACATGAAGCATTGTTCAATAAGCACTACTCACATTAAACATTGTTTAATGAGCACTACTCACATTAAGCATTGTTCAATAAGCAATACTCACATTGAGCATTGTTCAATGAGCACTACTCACATGAAGCATTGTTCAATAAGCACTACTCACATTAAACATTGTTCAATGAGCAATACTCACATTAAGCATTGTTCAATAAGCACTACTCAAAGAGAGCATTGTTCAATGAGCACTGCTCAAAGAGAGCATTGTTCAATTAGCAATACTCACATTGAGCATTGTCCAATTAGCACTACTCACATTGAGCATTGTTCAATGAGCGCTACTCACATTGAGCATTGTTCAATGAGCACTACACACATTGAGCATTGTTCAATTAGCACTACTCACATTGAGCATTGTTCAATTAGCAATACTCACATTGAGCATTGTTCAATTAGCACTACTCACATTGAGCATTGTTCAATTAGCACTACACACATTGAGCATTGTTCAATGAGCACTACTCACATTGAGCATTGTTCAATGAGCACTACTCACATTAAGCATTGTTCAATAAGCACTACTCAAAGAGAGCATTGTCCAATTAGCACTACTCACATTAAGCATTGTTCAATAAGCACTACTCAAAGAGAGCATTGTCCAATTAGCACTACTCACATTGAGCATTGTTCAATTAGCACTACACACATTGAGCATTGTTCAATGAGCACTACTCACATTGAGCATTGTTCAATGAGCACTACTCACATTAAGCATTGTTCAATTAGCACTACTCAAAGAGAGCATTGTCCAATTAGCACTACTCACATTAAGCATTGTTCAATAAGCAATACTCACATTGAGCATTGTTCAATGAGCACTACTCACATTAAGCATTGTTCCATCAGCACTTCTCACATTAAGCATTGTTCAATGAGCACTTCTCACAGTGAGCATTGTTCAATGATCACCACTCAAAATGAGCAGTATACAGTAAGAACATCTCACACTGAGTACTATTCATAGTCAGCACAACTCTCATTGAGCGCTTTTCACCGAGAGCAGTGTTCAATGAGCACTACTTACGTGAGCATTGTTCAGCGAGCACCTTTCACAGTGAGTATTGGTAACTGAGTAGTGTTTAACATTGTTCAATTAGCACTACGCAAAGAGAGCATTGTTCAATGAGCACTACTCACATTAAGCATTGTTCAATAAGCAATACTCACATTGAGCATTGTTCAATGAGCACTACTCACATTAAGCATTGTTCCATAAGCACTACTCAAAGATAGCATTGTTCAATTAGCACTACTCACATTGAGCATTGTTCAATGATCACCACTCAAAATGAGCAGTATACAGTAAGTACATCTCACACTGAGTACTATTCATAGTCAGCACAACTCTCATTGAGCACTTTTAAAAGAGAACAGTGTTCAGTGAGCACTTCTCACGTGAGCATTGTACAGTGAGCACTTCTCACAGTGAATATTGGTCACTGAGTAGTGTTAAGCATTTCAGTAAGCACTACTCAAAATGAGCACAACTCACATTGAACATTGTTCGGTGAAAAGTTAGTTATACTCATATTGAGTTCATGAAAACGTTTCGAAGGGCTTGGGAGATATAATATCTTGACCTTCGACCCTTAATTATGACATTGATCTTAAGCTAGCACAGTAAGAACATATGTTTTGCATATTATACAATGTATCAATAATTTGAACAGTCATTTGGCTGAAGTTTGAGGACATTTTGACCTTTGACACTGAAATATTAATATTTCTCGCATATACGCGTTTAATTTCCGTATGGTACTACTAAAATGGAGACTTCAAATTTTCAAAGAACTACTTCCTAGGGTACAACGAGCCGAAAGTTATTGTTAACCAGTGTCACACCTTATTCGCGTTTAAGTATTGTACATATGCGTTTTATTCTATTCCGTACGCATTTAATTCTCGTAAGTACGCGTTTTAATTCACATACATATGCATTTCATATCCGTTCGTAAGCGTTAAAATTCCCTTCCGCACGCGTTTTGTTTTCGTACGAACGCGTTTATTCCTCGTACATACGCGTTTTTTTCTCGTATGTACGCATTAATAATGATATTCCAATATTATCAATTTATTGTAATCATTAATCTTACTTTGTTCCTTGTACCGGGTGAGCACCAAGAACAGCGCTTTAGGATGGCTCACTTGATCTGAATCACAGGCAATCTATCAAATCAGTTGTCGCCGTTGAGACCTTAAAGGCCGGGACTTGTTTCAATGAGCAATTAAGCAAATTAGGAGTGTAGGGAGGAGCTGTACTGCCTAGCAGAGTGTTAGCAATACTTCATATTGTGATAATGTAATCACAGAAATCGTCTGCTTGATGTCACTTTCTGTCAACTTTGGGGAAATTTAGGGGAAAGTCATTTCAAATAAGCTTTAAGTTAACTTTCAGTTATTGCAATGATTTATTGAAGAATTAAATGTATGCTTCCCATGTACATTTTCTTTATGTATATAAATGCTTTAAACAGATTTTTTTTCTTTCGAAAGTGAGACAATGGCCAGTTAATTATATGAGAGAGATATAATTCATCCAGATACACACCAGAACGGAATGTCATTTAGTTCTGATAAATGCCATTAATTTTGATAAATATTCAAGGTTAATATTGAATGAACAGCAAGATTGAGAATGTGGAACACCATATCTTACCAAAACTTTCTTGATATGTCAGTATTTTAATCAGAGCGCATAAACATCAATTTCGATACGTTTTTAAATGCATTTATGCTGTAAGTCTTTTGGAATAGTCGTCTATTAATTTTGAAAGGATACGTGATGGAATTGCGAAAGCATTGCAAAAAGAATAGTGTTTGCTTAATATGTTAGTGAGGGGGCCTCATTTTGCACAACCGTAGAGGGGGAAATGAAAAGAGTTTCAGCGTCTGTGTTTGATTAAGTTAGTACTTATTACATTTTCATAAGTCTACAGTACTTCAAACCATTGCTTTAATAATGTTTATACATTACAGTAAATCGAAAAAAGAGTTGATGATATCAACTTTGGTCGTTACCGTATCCGCGCTTAAATAATCGAAACAGTTCTTATTCTAGTTCAGTAAGTACTATTGCTAATACTGTTGTTATAGACTTGAAACGGCCCGTGGATATTCAATCAAAACAAAGCATTGAAACGAATAGTTGCACTGGCTGTTTGTTTCATTTGTTAAAGAATACGAGATAAAAAGACACTCATTATTCAACTTTTATGCAGCTTTTTCAACGATTACAAGGGGTATAAGAATTCAAACTGTTTCCATAGTCTTTGTTTTTACACAAAAAGGAATGTGTTAAAGATGAAACCAACTTTACAGTCATACAATGGTCAAAACTATGATGTTTTGCTTCAGCTATGTTTTGAAAACATCAGAACGGACAAAGTCGGAGTCAAAACATTCTTATAAATTAATTGTTTATTCACTACATTGATACAATTACAAGACCATGCAACGTTTAAGTACTATTAGTTCATTCATACCTTGATACACATGATGTTATATGTACACATATCACAATGCAACTCACAAAATATTGGTAATTGCAAGAGCACAAACACTGATTTCCCACGGAAATGTTTTAACAATCATGTCATAAAACGAACACAAGAAGAGCAAAAACAATGTTTAAAGTTGGCTAAACTTAATTTACAATGTAGTTTCATTTCATACAACATAAAACAACTAAAGATATAATGCAGAACTACATAATTGTTAAGAAATGTTTGAGGTTTGGTGTTAGCACTGTAGAATTCAATTCAATTCAACTATTTTACATGTATTAAAGTCTCTTTCATTAACAATAAAATCATAAAAATCATATATATTATATGACTAACACATTTGTAAATGACCACTCTATACAGAGTTATAAGAGACTATCACAGATAAATTAATATATAATGACATATTGCACCTCCAAATTACAATTAAAAATTCATAAGTTATATTAATATTTTGTTTTATCTTTTACATAGTAAAACAGTAGAACTGCTTTTACTTCCACTGGAGGAAGTATCACTGTACTTTATGCAGTAAGACTTTTCATGCAGTGTAAAAGTCAGGAAATCATTGCTAATCTTTAACTAAAAACTGCTATATAATGAAACAAGAGTATAAAACTGAAAAGAAAAACGGCACTACTGCGCATGTAAAAAATAGCCCTAAAAACCGAATACCACCCTTGATCAGATCAATGATGAACTGATTAACAATGATTGCCGAAACTTAGTATCATCAGTGAATATAATAAGCATTATCAATAGATGAGACCAATGATATAAAAGACGTATACATGAATGTATAAGCAGATAAGATCAAGGGTGAACTGATAAGCAATGATTACCTAAACTTAGTTTCACCAGTGTATATAATAAGCATTATCAATGGATACACTATTGGTAACATTAAAGTCATGATCTACAGTACATTATTATTTTTCTTTCAATTAAAATATTATGGCAGGTTTTGGCAGATATATAGATGAGATTGTCATCGCTAAATATTTTAACAATTGTTCTCTTCATCAGACATATTTTGGTTCACTATTGACAAGTTATTTATTGCAGAGTCTTTGTATTTCCTGTTACTACCGTTTCCTCTTTTAGAATGTGTCGGCGTAGCCCCTAAACCGGCAAAATGTTTGTAGGTTCGTCTGTGTTGACGGGAAACTGTAAACAAATATCGAAGATATTTATATGACATGTATATTTTAATAATATACAACATTACATGACAATGGTCAACTGGCAAATGCAACAAAATATTAAAACAATACAAACATTTATGATTCCAACTAATAACTAAACTGCTTACATGTCTTATGGTCTGATACATGTATTCACTTATTGAAAATCATGTACTTTCAATAACTAGCCGAATAACACATTTATGAAATAAGTGTTACTTTTACTTATGAAAAATAAAGTAAGATGCCTGTTCCTAATTACAATTATTTTGTATGTTTTGATCAGTGATGAAGCTGTATTAATTAACAACAATCAGCGCACTCATTTACTTAGAAATTGTAGGAAAATAAAACACCAATGACAAAGGAATAATTTGTAGGTAAGCAAAATTTTAGAAAGAAGTATTATATACATGTAAATATGTTGCGATCTATAAAATACAACATGCTTGAATGATTGATAAAATTTCAAGATGGTTGAAACCTCCGTTTGAATGGATTTTCATAAAATATCGTATCACTTACTATTGATGGCGAATATTTCGTTACCTTTACTTGGAAAAACCTTGAACTCGAAAGCACACATATTTTCATTAAGTGCGGTTGCATCCCACTATCGGGACTTAACCATTCAGCTTCCTAGATATGTCCTGATCAGTTATGCATTTCTTTTTCATTTCTCAGTATACCGGTATTACTATTAAGTGTCGCATAAGAGTCCCGCTTATATGCGAAAAGTACTAGATTGTTTTTTCCCTGCGTCAGAAAGAAGCCAGCTCATTGACATCAAGTCATTTCGTGCTAGAGTCACATTCATAAGAGTTTAGCTGTGACAATGTATTTTATATACAAATTACAATTAAAATCTTCAGTATGCAGAACACATATTTAGAATTTCAGAACGGTATCTTCATGTTTTTCTGCAATTAATTTGTTTCTATTCGTCACTGTTGTCTCTCATTAAGTTGCGCAAATGACATAATTGTAGTTTGGTTTTCATTTTATTCACAGCGCTTGCAACTTCATTTAATCTTGCAGAATATATTATTGGGTCAATAACCGTGTTTATAACAAATAGCAGTTGCATAATGGATTGAAGTCTTACGGACCAAAATGCTTTATATATTTTTCTTATATATAAACGTGCGATAGAAAACCAAATAACTGGCATATTAAAAATGAAATATGTCATTATAACGGTAAGAGCAGTAACCGCCGTTTTTCTATTTGTTGCAGCTCTTGATGGTTGTAGTGCACGTTGTTTGGTAATTTTTACAAAAATGACGCAGTACATTACGGATATTGCAAAAAGCAAGGAATTCCTGCATACCATATCATGTATTGAGCGCTTAACACTTGTTCTGCCACTTCAACAAAATCTTTATCCATCGAAATGCTGCTAACAGCACCGGCTATTGCAACAGCGAATCCCCATGTACACAAGACTAAAACAGTACCGCGTCTTTTCGACATGATTATATGGTAATGCAGTGGTCTGACAACCGATACAAGCATGCACATTGTGATGAACAAAATTGTTAAAATGCTTGTTATATTCGGTATCAAATTCGCGCATGCTAGCACGGTGTTCACAGTGCTGCTTTCTGATTTATTTACAGCATAATTTTTAATTTCATTTAGCTGAAACTTATCCGATATGACTTGTCTGAATAAAGTGTTTTCAATATAATTTTCCGCTGCATTAGCAAGTGCAGACTCAATTGTTGTGCCTTTAGGCTGCCCTGCTAAAATCATAGCTTTTATGTCATCCGGAATGTTGTCTTTTTCTGGTTGGAACTGGTTATCCTGATCCGTATTTGAAAAGAATCCTGAACTGTTTGTAGTCAAGCTACTCAACGTGTTGAAATCAAATATCAAATAAGGTTCACTTATCTCTATATATGGTGCCCATGGATTAGGGAACTTAATAAAGTTTCCTAAAAGTAGGAACAATGCAAGCAACAAATCTGAAAATGAAATACTTATCACCAGTTTCAGATGTGTTTTCAGTTTAAAGTCCATGACAGTTAAGATAATGAATAAATTCAGCACTAATGAACATCCTGCCAAGATCGTCGAAATGAGTTTAAAATAATTTTCTATCTTATCCTCTTTGTTGTTCCATTCGTCTATATTCTCTGTATCATAAATATAATACTCGGTGTTCGCGAAGTCGAGATTTTCAGCCATTCTTTCAATAAAGGGAAAACGTCCATATTATCTACAGACTTAGATGCTACTCTTAGCTATGTTGTCTATCTTATAGTTTCCTCAGCTGCAAAGTGTCGAATGGGCTAAACTGGACCGTGTTAATATATTACGGTGGCGTATTAATATTGGTTTTACAATACTGAAAATAGTCCCACAGTCTGTTTAGCAGAGAAAACAATATAAAAATAGATAAAGGTAGTAGTAAAATATTGATAAAACATTACAACATCAATATCAGTAAGAATGTGTTTAGTTAAAACTCATATGTCTGTTGTAGAAAATATTATCTCTACTTTGTAAAAACAATTTTGGATGATTTATAGTTTATAATGTTTAACATTAAATAGCCCTGTGGTGTATTTTTGCAGTTTAATATACCTTAATCTGTGAAACCTTTCAACACTAAACGTATTATTAATAAATTTATCAGACATGTACCCATACTTTGGAAAGTTGTTTTTTTCACTTGAAAGAAATACAAAAATTCTTTTTTGTGATATACCAATGAATTTGTAAGGATTCTGTTTCTGGTGAATACAAATGTAGTCAGAGATTAGAATAGATTCCGAAATTTGCGTCGTTGTTATGTGATTATAATAAATAAATCTAAAAAGTGTCGGTAATGCTGGGACTTTATAACTTTGACTGATAATGTACCGTTTAAGACTTTCTTCTGAACACCAGAAAAGGGTTAACTGTAAGTTGTTCCAAACGTTTCGCAAAACATCCTGTGATTTAGTTGCATCTACGGATTTAAAAATCAGGAAAGAATTATACTAAACATATTTGACTTAATATCCTTTGCGACAATGCTAAGAATTACATTTTGATGTACAATGTAAAGTATACATATCCTAACAAGACCCCTTACCTTTCTTCGGGCACGGTCAAGTAATGCATACTATAAAAGCCATAATTTTCGCGGGGTCCTAGATTGCGTTAATATAGTGGGTTGATCGATCCCTGATTGCAGATTCCAACGCAAATAATGCAACCAATATTTGTTTAAGAGACATATACATGCACTGATTTCTCTTTCACTTAAACCTCAGTTAGTGAGCTTGTTTCTTGTACCACAAAAGAGTAGGAAAGTGCATCGTAAATCTTCATAGGCATAATGTTAGTTTGCTTCGTGTATTAGCAACAGTTACCCCTTTCGAAGAGTGAGAGATAATAAGTTAATGATCTAGATTCGATATTTGGAAGACCGGGTAATAGGCAGAGTTGGCAGTCTCTGAACATCTTCATCTAAAGATGCATCGTAGAAGAAAAACCAAACGTAACAAAGAAAAGCATCGGAGAAAACAAAAAGGCAAATGGATAAGAATATCAAATGCAAGCATGGATGGCGTAAATTAAGGCCTATTATTACCTTATCGTAGACTGACAAGGCACGGAACTAAGGCGAGTCATCTTGGAATAACA
>JAFMSR010000019.1:11770403-11782075 GCA_022818135.1 Saxidomus purpurata
TTGTATCGTGAATTGACACGGCGAACAAAACTCGCGAACTTTTTGTCTCGCGTATTCAAAATGATTAACAGTATTTGACCCGGTGACCTCGTTTATGACCCCGCATGATCCAAGTTTGAACTTGGCCTAGAGATCATAGAGACAAACATATACTAATAGCTCCTGCTCAGTTTTGTGCAGTTGAGCTAATAAACTATTGACACTATATACAATTATACATGTATTTAATTTGGACTTGGTGTAAATAGAAACTGCGTCAATATCAAGTTGTTCAGATGTGATTATTTGTTGTAAGCTAAATTAAATCAGTACTTCTAGTTTCAGACAATAATAATTCTTAAGTTAATATATATTAATTATGTAAGAAAAACACTGCATCCCCTAAAGGCAGTTTCTAAAAGTTTCGTTGAAAGAAAATAAGTTGCTTATTTGTAATTCTGAAAAGCCATTTCAGACAAAAGAACCATATTAAAAATTTCACCACCCTATAGGGACCTTATCTCTGATGGGTAATCATTGTTTCTGCTTCTTACAGTCATACAGAACTCAGTTGTTGTAAGTTAAATTAAATCAGCACCTAATAATTGTTGTTTTTTTTCATATAAAATAGCCACTGGCTTCCATATTTACTTGCTTTGTAATGTTGTAAATTTAAACCGGTACGCGACCGATAAACAAATTAAGAAAATAACTTATGTATGCGTTCAACAAAACAATATCAAGGTTATATGACAAACTGTATTAAGGAGTAACAATCACTGGCACATACCCTCACTATACAATAACTTATTATCTACTAATAATTTATATAGCGGAATTGTACATTTTGTATGTGTGCATAGGTAACTATAGACGAAATCAAGAATTCTAGTTAACTCCCTGTAAGGCAGTCCTTGTATAATATCACCGAAAAGTAGTATTTTGATATGACCTATAAGATTGATATCCTTCTGAGAATTTCAGTTTCTGATAAGACCAGGTTGGCTGAGAGTTATAAAAAAATATGTTTTTCAGTATGAAGGACATAAATACATGTAACTGAATCAACAACCAATCTCCGTGGTCGGAGGTCAGAGTAATCGGGTAAAGTGATTGACAGTCCTGGGTTTGAGTCCAAGCTACGACATGGGTCAATTTGTAGTCTTGTTACGGAGACTAAGAGTTTAGTTTTTGTTAAACCCCAAGCCTCTAAAGTATACAAAATATATATCGGTGTCAGGCTCGTACGTCGGTCGCGTTAGTCGGTCCGATTGGCTGGGCTATTTCTCGGCAACCACTTGTTGGAATTTTAGTGTTTAGTATCAAGCTTAGTGCATATCCTCTGAACGTCCGCTCGGTTGATGTTTCATTGAGTTATTGCCCTTTGATTTTTACATACATATAGTGTACATAGAAATGATTGCCCGGGCCATTGTTTTGGTAACTACTGGTTTGCATTCAATGTAACCTCACAGAAGTGTTTAGTACCAAGCGTAGTTGTATTTATCATTTGTATATTCCGCTCGGGTGTATGTTCCTTGAGTTATTGCCCTTTGATATTTTTATAATAAAGTATATATAGAAATCTTTGTCCGCAACCTCTTAATAGATTTTAATGAAAATTTACAAGAAAGATTATTACCAAGCTGAGTTGCATAATTGTTTACCCTGATAATTTTTATTGAGCTATTATCCTTTTTTTCATAATTGTAGTGTAGGCCTACATATAAATGGTTACTTTTCATGTTAACAGTGTCAAGGGTAAAATAAATATTCACGCGAATGATTAGTCCCAAGCTTACTTGTGGATAAATTTCTCTGAATTATTGCCCTTTTGAAATTTTAATATATACCCGTAGCGTATATTGATATGTTCAAAGTTTCGCCTTATCGTATTTTCGCCCCGCCATCCGCCGAGTAATATGTCAGTATTATGTCGCATTTTCGCGTAATAGCTTCTCACGTTTTCGTATTTTGACTGTCGCCTCGTCAAGCAAAAACATTTTTTCGGGTGGTTGGGGGTCGCCTTTCGTGTTCCGGTAGACGAGCGCAAAAGAACTCCACGAATGCTAAAAATGTTTACGATTGGCGAGGAGCCAGGATAAAACCCGGAAATGTCATTTCTCGCGTTTCGTATTCGTGTTTTCGTGTAGCAGGGCGACATGCGATATATTGCCGGCCTGCTCGCGTTTTCGTGTAACGGCGCGACAATGCGACATATTATTGGGATGTCGTGTTTTTGCCTCGGCGGGTGATTACGCGACATACTTTTCGTCGGGTTAGCGGGTAAGCAATTGTCGCTTGGCGCCCTTTGATTTTCGTGTTTCACATTTTTGCCTCGCCATCCGCCGTGGCGAAAACGCGACATGTGTTGTGGAGCGTGACGCAGTGGTAGCGCGTTCGCCTCAGGATCGAAGGGCCCCAGATTCGATCCCTAACAGCCATGTCGGTAGTGTCCTTAGGCAAGACACAGATAATTCCATATTGCCTCTCACTCTTAGAGAATGATTTCATCTGGAATGATTCTCGAGAGCGATTAATCTAAGTTGCAAGAACTTGTTTCGAAATCGAGAATAAATAAATTAGTAGGCCTATAGAGAGCTTAAGTCAGAAATCAGTCACCATAGCATGGCCTAACAATCAAACTACACTTCACTCCTAACATTGTCTGATATTTTTTTCAAATTATTACCTGTGGTCGAGAGCCTTACAGACACTGCAGCAGACGACATCATGATTTCTACAGAATATATTCACCAGTTCTCCGGGATGTTTTAAACAGCGCTTCGTCGGGAACGACTTGAGTGCTGACTGGCTCATGACCGTGAAATGTCCTTTATCCAATAGTTTGTGTCTAGTGTTTAGCGGAATCTTATTGTGTATTGTCCTAACACAGTTATCACACATGTACACAAAACATTCCTCACAGTATCTAGCAGCTTCCACATGTCTTCCTTCATTTCCACACAGAGAACACGGGAAATCATAGAATGGTTCATGTCCGCCTTCCAACGTCCTAGATAAATTGCCCCCGGTCGCCATATCGTAACAGATTTGTCACAGTTTTTAAATAGGCCTGTTTAAGAATACTAGTAAAACAAAACTTACTAAGCCTACAAGTAAATTATTTATTTTTATCATCTGCTTCACAATTTATTGATACTTCATAACGAGTCACAAGAACACTGAATAAAGTACTCTTTAAGTAAGCATTATTCCTGTATATTTTCTTCGCTAACAATACATAATGTCCCCGGATCAACAAACATGTAACGAGATATATACCGAAATGTAGATAGATCCAAAACTTGTATTGATCGAATTTCAGGTAAAGATCTTATATATGAATGATCGATTATTAGGTGTTTTATGCATGAATGTCTCACCTGACAAGCTCAGCTCAAATTTCATATAGATTACACACCAGAAATGTTAGTCTGTGGTGTATATATATATATTTGCTCTGTACATAAAATTTGTGATACTGTGAAAAGTGATACTGAAGAAGACTTTACGTATTGAAATATTCTTATACAAGTTTAGAACTGAACATATATTTATTTAAGCAAATGTTTTCTACCATCACGCAACTGTTGCAAACATCGCTAACCTCGGAGTTGCCGAAATTTCGCTCACCCGTGACCCCTCCAGAAACACCATCAGCAACTTCAACACATCAAACATGTAATTATCTATCTCGAAATAAGTTGGTTTTTTTGTCAAGGCAAATCTCATTCTCCAAAACTTATCATCCAATCTATTGGTACCCAGTAAAAACGCGTGTAAATACAACCACTGCAGTATACATACATTTAGTGTATACTTCAGTGTAAAAGCTAACCACACGTATAAAATAGCAACCGTTCAAAGTTAAATATTCTTCGGAAACAGTGAGAATATATATTCATATCCCTCAAAATAGATGAAATATATAGATTTTCCTTTGAAGCTGACACGTGTTTATTTATTTCTTTATACACTTAATTACACGTTTGCTCATGAAAATGCAGCACGGGTAGTTGTAGAAAGAACATCGTCTTCTAATATAGAACATTGTTGGTTTTGTATGGGTAAAACATCCTTTCTTTCACATTTTGGTTTTGATTTTACAAAGCAGTGGGATCCGAAAAATTGCCGTTGACAAGCAACAAAAGAACGATTTCTACAATCGCAACATACCACGTTAAAGAATTAAGAAAAAAAAGAGAGGTTATAGCATTAAACATGATGAAAAATCATTGTTGTCAGCACTACTGAAATAAATACTCACAAAAATAAATCATAAAAATATCAAGTGCTTAATTTTTCTAAAAATATAAATGTAGTTCGATAAGGAATGCATAAACATGTAAGTAATCATACGGATACGTACTCATGTATGCAAGCACGAACGCACGCACACGCACCCCCGTCCTCCCTCCACACAAGAGAAAATAGAGAAAATGTCGGTAGGCCAATAATCAAGATGTAATTATCTATATGTTCTGATGACACTTAATTATACGTACAACCTCGTCAAACGACTCCTTCCTAGAGCAACAACTTCCAAAAAAAAAAAGACAAACATCTTCTTTCCCCATTGCGTCAATTTTATAAGGAATCGACTTCTCCAGAACAACACCTCTGTACAACAAAGACATTTCTCAGTTCCTAAGGGTGTTTGCTTCTGAGAGGTTGCACTGTAATTGTTTCAAATTTTAAACGTTTAAAATTATGTAGTTAACAGAAGATATGTCTTCCAAAATAAGCTGTTGTATTTAGTTTCAGTTAAAAATAGACTCCTTTGTTTTAAGTCATATGTTTTTATAAAAGATGAATAGATTTTTAACCTGTCGAATTTTGCATTATCATTCGGATCGGAAAATCTAGTGTTCAAAAAATAAATCATTATGTGACATAATGCTTATCAGTGTCATATGACAATAGATGAAACAAAACAAAAAATTAGTCCTCTTCGGGGACAGTCAAAATCCATCGTTTTTATTTTGTTTGTTAAACAGTCTTCATATTAAGATATGTAAGTACGTGCATGTAGAATGTGGTTCATTTTGTCATTTTATGGACATTAGAGAAGTAATAAATGATTGATTTTTTTCCCGATAGTATCCGACTTTCGCAAAACCTTGTTCTTTTTGCAAACACTCAAGAAACTTTTTTTTTTGTTACTGATAAGTACGGAAAAATACATAAGTGTCAGAAAAATTGAACGTTTTTCATTCTTGGCATAATTTTATGCACCCGTTGCATATGAAAATATCATGGGTTATTCATTATTTTAAAATGTAACATGACTACAAAGAGTAGAGGAATTATGATATATTATGCCATAAACAACGCGGGAAACGATATGCTGTCAAAATGACGTCATCATCGTATGGTGTCCGGTATTCATTACGCTTTGTATACATTTTGACGTTTATGCGGATAGATAATTTTGATAAAAATATCGCATTGCCTTTCAGTTATCTCAGAGCTTTGATATTATTTACTGTAATGACATGTTTTAACATGTTATTACACGTATGTCATTGAGTAGTGACGGACCTAAACTATGTATTGCTTTCTGCGACAACATTTTACTTCTTAAGAGCTTCCGTTAGCAAATTTATTGCATAGGCAATAGATCATGATAAATTTCAGTACCATCCAGGAGCTGAACTAAGTTTACCAGCAACATAAGTTAACACAACTCATATGTTGTTAAATTTACACACAACTCATATGTTGTAATGAAACAAAGATAAGCAACTACATAAACATTCGTAATTCTGCATTCTATTTCATTCAACAAATTATCTTCTTCCGTATAAAGAAAAAAAGAAATAGGAAAGTCTCGTAAACTGTAAATTTTATAAATCTTTCAGCATCAAATGAAAAGTGTAAGGATCTACAAAACATTTAAGTCATAAAGGTAATTATTTGATTTGTTTTGATGGTAATAATGAAAACAAAACATGCAGTTTTTATTAATTTATGAAAAGAAACAACACGCAACTAGATCAACAACGCTCAATAAACCGTGTCTGTACTATTCCTCTGTTGGGATACGAGGATAAAAGCCGTAGAAAACACTTTTATATCACGCCTATCTAAATGCTTCTTAACTACAGCTTAATCAATACGTCAAAGGACTTTTTATTTTAGTTTAAAATGTTTAAAGATATTTAAAAATACATTATTCTGTATATATATTATTTATGTATTCATTCCTATATATTCTTACATCTTATATTCAGTAAAATATTGTGATATAATAGAGCCAAGAGAGATTAGTTTATTTCCTGTACGGAAATTGAACTTGCGTTACGTGAGACCTGAGAACAGTTGGTTCAATCGAGTAGTGCTCGAGACGAAGCCGTTTATAAGCGATCGGGTATTGGTCGAGAAGAATTCGAGTTGATCGGGAAACCATCGTGTAGAGATCTCGAGTAGAGGTCTAGGTAGTTGGGCTGATCGAGTTGATATTGTGTAGGGATCGTGTGTGGGTCGAGCTGATCGTGTAGAAATCGGAGTGGTTGTGCGGTTGAAGTCGTGGAGGAGTTGTGAACAGTCGTGTGGGTGTCTTGTACGATCGAAAAGTCGTGTACAAGTCTCATCAAGCAGTTGGTCGAACTTGGTCGGGGAATGTGGGCAACCAGGACGATCGACTTGATCTTATCGGCAGTGGGAACCCACCATTACGTGCATTGATGATTATGTATTACAATAAATGTTACCCAGATTGTTAAAGATGTCATGACAACTTTTTAGTCTGCATCACATAACTATACCAAGTAATTCCGTTAGTATAGACCATTGAAAGTGTTTTAGTCTACAAACTGATCACAGTCTGTATAGTTCATCTTCTTTTTCACTTATAAATTGTTCAATGGACAATATATTAACTGAATATATTACTGTGCGATTATTTTTAAGATTCAGAATTATATACTAAAATGTACATGAAATGTTTGATCTTTATAGCCTATCCTATCTAATATAAGTTCGCCTATTTAAAAGAAATAACGTTATATCATACAGGCTTTGGTATAATTTACACCATATTCCCATCATTATTGAAGTCTAATTATGACAAAGCGTCTCTGGTTTACGTATGGTAAATTAAGAAGAAAAGTGTGAATATTTTAGTAGTTCTGGTCTTTTTTCTGGTTTACGTATGGTAAATTAAGAAGACAAGTGTGAATATTTTAGTACATGTAGTTGTTCTTTTTGTATTGTGGGAACCCGACTGAAACAGGTCATGAATTGTCCACCAATATAACTTTTAACTTTAAAATCTTTTTCGACGTTTTGTCAAAGATGCGATCTACAAAGTACTTTAGTATTTTACAGTTCTATAGTTCTACAAAAGAGTTGTACGACACTATTCAGTATAATAAGATTTAAGAGTACTGCAGTACAATCTATACAGCTTTCGGTGACATTAAAGTCCAAGGAGCACTTTGGGTGAAAATTAACTTGTAGATCTTATAATACCAAAACATATGTCTTATCGGCGAAATTGTTCGATGTTTGTACGAAAAACATTTATAACGTTACATTTCAAATCGTTACGTGCACGCTATATATTTTAATTTTCAATGATATTGCAAAAGAATTGAAACTCTCTGAAAGGCCAGGATTTGTTTCAGTGAAATACATTTTATACTAGTACCGGCCGGCAAGCAATAAAGCATATAGGGAATGTGAGGAAAATATTCTATGTACTTTGATTGTGTTAACACGGAAATCGTCTGCTTGATGTTGGAAACTGCAGTTCAGAATAAATAAGATGACTTACTTTCCCCTTTGTCACTTCAAATAAATCTTAAAGTTAACTTTCAGTTTTTGCAATGAGTTACCGTGCCTTTGTCTTATTGGAGGATTAAACATTGAGTCAATATATGTTTTTCATGTACATTTTCTGTATGTTTATGAAAGTTCTTTATGGATATTTTTCTTTCCTTGCTGTCTGTATGAAACTGTGACAATGACCAGTAATTATATCAGAACAAGGTGTATCTAATAGACACCATTTATCTAGATGCACACCAGAAAGGAATGTCACTTAGTTCTGATAAATGTCGTTGATTTTGATAAACATTCAAGGTAAATATTGCATGTAGAGCCTGTTTAACAAAAGAATATTCCTGAAAAACCATACCTAGATCATTTATTACGGACATCAATTTATAACAGATAACATTTTATTATGGGATAAAACTTTCAGCTACATGTATTTATGCATTAAACCTATATTATAATTACAAAACTGAACTATACCACAATTAGGATAGTATTAGCTCTCGGCCAATGGAGAAGCTGTCAATTATTGTAGAGGCAAATTAAAATCTTGTAGCAGACAACACATTTTTTTTCCTGGAAGTAACACTTTTAGATCACCAATAAACTTTATTTTTTCAGAATTTATGACATTTATTCTAAAGAACATTGGAGCTAAATTTCAAACAAGACTATGCTATAATTTCATTGAAAATTTTATTTAAACCTCTGATGTTGCCAGTTCAGTGTTTGCAAAACAAGTGACCATTTGTATGTATGTATTTTAGAGTTTTATCGTTGGTACCGGATAATCTATATGACCAACGCCCCCAGAATAGTTTTTAGTTATTTTAGGTTTCGGAGGATAGTGCAAGATACAGAACGTGTACCGTTCAAGAGACACCCCTGGTTCTTTAACATGCCCGGTGTACAGCACCGATAAATGGGACCTTGGTTTTCAGGCCTCAAGTTATGTTAGTGGAGGAGCAGGGGATCCTTGGATTACAAGTCCAGCGCGTTACCACTGGACAACTGATCTGCTCCTAAGTGGCAATTTCTCTACCTGAGCTCTTTTATAGTTCTTCCCCTGCCTATAAACGCTTTTTAGTGAATAAGAATAAATACAACACAATTGTTACATCATTCTATATTTAGATTCATTGTGAGTATTTATAGTCATACTAGGACTTTAATCACACTGTTGACTACATGAAATTCAGATGCCGCAGATTAATGTCTAAAGATATACTTTGCCGTCTTGTGTTTGCTTAATACCCAAACAATCTTCATTTCTTAAAAACCATTCTGCCCAGGTTACGTAACAGGAAAGCAATTATTGTAATAACTGCCCCAGGGTCTGCTTTCTATACAAGAATATCTCCCAACTGTTGTTGCAGAAACAAATAATTAATGAAATAAAATTAAGAAGACCACATTGATTAAAGATTAGCGGGCTGTAGAAAGTATCAAATACCACTCTTTCTTTTCATTCACCATTTCCTGGTTTTCATAACGAATAATAAGCAGTAACGTTCAATTACAAGTTTATTGCTATATTCTACAGCTAAATCGATTCATATTTTTTTCATAAAATACAAGAATAAAAGAACAAAATATAACGGCCGGAGCCTTTGTAAGTAACTTCTTTCGACCCTGTAAATATTACAGAACAAAACCTACAGCTATTTGTTATCATTTTCTTAATGGAAAGTGTTCAAAATACAAGATATTTGTTGCCATTGTTCTTTATTTGCAATTGTCATAATCCTTCTTCTTTAAGAATTTCCAAATGACCTCAGAGTTTTAGCATATTATAAAATAGAACGATTTTCCTCATAACTTTGCAAAGTTCACTTTGACCTTATTTTTATATACATACGTTCGACTTCATGACACACAATGTTATACATACCTACAATCGAGGTTTTCTTATTAATTATTCAGAAAAAACAATTGCATAGCAGTCAAATGTGTCGTTCTTATCTATACGTTTGAACTTATAACACACAATGTTATGCATACCTACAATCGAGGATTTCTTATTAATTATTCAGAAAAAAACAATTGCATAGCAGTCAAATGTGTCGTTCTTATCTAAAGCAATCTTCGAGAAAAGACAATAATACAGTTGATTGAAATTTATTTACATAATCGTTGAACCCGTATTTGTTCTTATTTTTTTATTTATGTATGTATGCCAATAAGTTATTTGAATCCTTACAGGCAACGAACAGTCGTGACATCCTCCTATCATAATGAACTCCTACTGGTTGCAATACACCATCTGCATTTGTTAGGATCACTTCAATCTTTTGCTGTTTTGGTGAGAGCTGAACTACCGTGTTACTGCCAAGCCCGCACACAAACACCTGACCTCTACCATCTGTACATATTCCGTTTGATAATTTCAATTCATTGATGCGGAAAGTGTTGACTACTTTACCAGCCAGATCCAACATGAATATGACATCAGTACCAATGCTGGTAACAAGGAGATGTTGACCGTTATCACTGACTGCGATGTAGCCTGGTACTGCAGATAAACGTTGTGAAGCACGTGGTAGAGAATGTTGTAGTTGTCCAGCACTGTCATACACTTCTATACAACCAGAAAATGGATCATGCTGATCGCCACAACAAACGTACAATTTATCATCTGTATACACCATACCCCTACAGAAACTTCCTGTAGTGATTGACCTTGTAAGTCGCAGCATTCTTCCCACAGAGACAAACTGTATTTTCCTGTCGTCACACAGAGATACAGCAGCTTCACCAGGACCAGCAGTACATACGCAGTTAGGCTAAACTGGTAGATGTATTAAATCAAGTAGTTTATAAGTCTGATCAAGCCGTTTCAGTGTGTTATTGTTATAATCAGTGATTAGTATATTTCCATATGGTAATTGGCATATGTCTAATATACGACAATCATTTGTGTCCCATCTCTCCTTCACACCAAATGTCCCAAACAGTTGTGCTTTGTATTCTATAAACGGGTCAGACTGACCGGAAAGAACCTTTTGTAGGAAAATAGGATGCGGGGTCGGTTGTAACTTTGGCATTTTGACGTTGTGTTGAGCTCGTCTTAATTCCCGAAACTACTGGAGAAGGCTTGGCTGTAACAGAATGTGTTTCCTCAAACTATCCAAGGGTAACTAACGAACTAAGGTGCTTTTCAATACTCGCATCTATTTGGAAGACAATAGACGGAGGTGCAGTGGATAATATCTTTTCGACTCTTTCTTTGGATTCTTGAATGAAACATTTGCAAGACTTTACCTGAATAAACAGCTCGCATTTGTTATCTTCCGTGAATGAATCAAGCTGCTGTAGGATATATTTAGCTTCCGTCTTTATTTTATCGAGACATTTTCTGTCTCTTTCCAATCTACTGATGATTGATCTCTCTTTAAGATTCAACTCGTTGAGACTTTTATGTTCCAAGTCATCGAAGTACTTGTTTGCTTTCTTCCTGAAGTCTGCAATGGTTCGCTTAACTTGCTGTTTCTCCTTGTCGATGCGAGATCTGTCGGATTTTCGGTCATCTAGCAAATTGTTAAGATCTGACAGAAAGACCTCTGTTTCCTTCCTTATATTTTGGTATTCGTTGCTCCTCTTAATTCCTTTGGCAGCTTCGGGTAAATGTTGGGTTTTGGTGCAGGTACTGAACATATAGAAAATAAAAAATACTTACAATATAAAAAGAAAATAGTTTACATTTTAAATAAATAACAATATAACAAAGTTATTTCTGGATTTAAAAGCCAGTTAGTCAGATTTTCTGTATAACTGCATGCATGGGTAGATGACTTACATCTCGTTAACCGTGCCTCACATATGGAATGTCATGGCGGTCCTACATGTACAAAAGACAAAACGTATATCATGAAGCCGCCGTGAAAACAATGTGTATGAAATATAAGTTTAAA
>JAFMSR010000019.1:11782575-11832448 GCA_022818135.1 Saxidomus purpurata
GGAATGAATAAATAAAACATATCTTATAGTTTCAAGAGAGGATGTATAACAATTGACATAAAAAGAGTACTATATTGTATCGAAAGAGAACCAATATTCAATTGTTAACTTACCTGTCTAAGTGTAAATCATATCAAGCTGAAATAGAACAATACAAATACATAAATTTATTCAACAGTTTCTCAAAGTCTTCTAAAGTATTGAGCTATTGAGTTTTTATTTTAACTACATGCATTATGTTTCTGACTTAAATTACTCACTTTCTTTCCATTTCTGTTTGAATTCTTTCAAGCACCATTTTGGCGATATGCTGGGTGAGGTTTTTTCATTTGCAAAGTCCGGAGGAGCCGTATTTGGTTTACTCATTTTTCATAAACTTTACATTAAAAACTATTGTGTTTTTGCCTAACCTTTGGCGGTGAACACGAAAAAAAGGAAGAAGGCTTACCTTTGGTAATTGACCTTCAGTTGTTTTGAAAATTATTCTGATAGAACGAATGTTTGAAACAATGCATTAACAGTTATTTTCAAGTTCCGTGTAACAACGTACAATTGTAAGTTACCTTATAATTAGAACATTGTTTTGTTGATAGTTTGCCTTCAAATGACCGACTTCTCTTCAAAAGTGCTTACACGCTGACGTTGTTCCGTGTTTTCTGTGTGAAACGTTGACCGTTTCGACTGTCTGTCGATCCACTGTGTGGTAGTACATAAATTAAGCTCTTAATTAGCTTTCCTGTTCTTCAGGGCCCCTGCCGTGAAGATGCCATATTCGTCTCCACACTATCCTAGTTTTTACGACCGTAGGCCGGTATTGTTTTCACTTTGACTTTCGTTATCTGGTTATTTGCACCATTTATTACTTTATATCATGCTGGGTACCAGTGGGGTGAAGGTTATTCAAAAACTGATATGAATTGTATATTGTGATTGGTGGGTTAAAAAAATGAAAGAAAATCCGAAAATCTGTACTTTTTTACATGAAACGGAAAATTGATTTTCTATAAACATGTCCGTATTAGAAATATGTGTATTCTAAATATAAAAATTATTATAAGTTTATTTCTGTTATATTTTCAATAATTTTATAACTATAAACGGCTTACAGTATGTCCTTCTAAGAAAATGTTTGAATTGAAATTTATATAAATATAAGACGTAGCTTATATCTGCAATGTCACTGTCCCACTTATTGGAAAAATAGTAATCTTATCAGATACCGAGACAAGATCGAAAACAAATGTGTTTGCAATCGATGTGAGCTAAATAACCTGGCCTTCGACCTACTTTTTGGACCAATAAAATTTTATGAATAGAAGCGCGATTAATCGAATTTGTATACGACCCTCTTCTTACAATAGACTACCATTCACAGTTTAGGTGTATACAGTTCCACATTTATTTTCTGTATTCCTTCCAGTCTGGATTTAGGCCGGGAGATTCAACAATTAACCAACTAACATTGCTTTATGATAATAACTCCAAAGATCTTGATGACGGGACAACTTTGGCTACTATCAAGTCGGTGTCCCCCAGGGCTCGACTCTGGGTCCACTACTTTTTCTCGTTTTTATAAATGATATTGTTCTAAATATCAGAAGTAAAATTTGACTTTTTGCCGATGCCACCAGTCTCTATCTTTTGTTGTTTTTCCAGTCTCTGCTGTCTCACACCACAAAATATCTTTCATGTCTTGTTCCACAAACATCTGGTTCTATTTATGATTATAAATTTCGTATCTCTGATCAATTATGTCCTGTACAATTACATACTTATCAGTATTTTGATTCATTTTTACCACCTACTATTGGCTAATGGAACAATTTACAATTTGATAAATGCGCCTTCTTGAAACAACTTCAAATCAGAGCTTAAGCTCAACGAACAAAATACACCGTCTTACTACTACACTAGTACTGGAAACAGACGAGCTCAAGTTCTATACTGCAGTGTAGTAAACTTAATTATTACCTCTTTTTAAGAAATATATTCAACTCTTTTCTCTGTTGCTGTTGAGAATTTGAAAACTATCACCACCATTTACCTTTATGTTTAGTGTATTTTTTTGCAATTGTCGCAACTCAGTTTTCACTAATTTGAGACTTATCACGGGAAACATCACAGTGAATTTTGTGATTTGGTGACGAATTATTACACGATAGAACTAAGAAATTTTCCTCTTGGTCCAGACATTTATCATAGACAGTGGTAGATTCTCAGACTTGTTAAAAATGTCGCATTTAAACTATTTGTATCTACCCGTGATCTACGGACTCAGTGCCCTTGATAAATAAAATAATCGAATTTCAAATATGTAATCAATGAAAACAAAATTTGTTAATTATAATTTATAATGAGCTTTTAATGTGGATGGTTTTACGGCATATAATTCTTTTAACCAAAAGCGCTTTTTTGTGCGTACTTGTAAGTTACGCATCTGTTTTCATTTTGCAACTAAACGTATTCCGTATGTAACCTATAGAAACTGCAAAAAGAAAATGTAGCTATGAAAACGTTCCATGTTAAAATCATTTCACAAAAGGTGCTGTAAATATATTGAAAAGAGTAAATGTATATGAATTTCGCATGTTTATATACTGTAGATATTTATTTGGAGATTGATATCCTAAGTAAATCATTGAGGGACTGTCTCAATGACATTTGTATAAATACTTTTTACTGCAGTTACTCATGGCTTATTTTTAGTAGCTGTCATGTCAGTATTTACACATGGTTTTCTAGTGAAAAAAGGTCACTATAATTTCAAAATGCACTAGAATGCAACAGTTGCGAAGGCATGTCCTGCTGTAAATACGACTAGAATGCATGGTTTTACAGTGCTAGAACAGTTCTGCATGTGTATCACGTGCTTACAAATATCGCAGCTCGTCATTCAATGTTATGCATACGTTACAGAAATAAAGCCTTTAAAGAAACAACCTTTTATTTGGGAATCGATCAGGTCGTTTTGTCCGGCATGTTAGCTGCAAAAATGCAGTTTTAGGATGCACGTCCGAAATCCCTTAATTAAATGGAATTAAAGAAACGCATAGGCTCTATGACAGTCTCACGTGTGAAAAAAACTCTGTTGAGTAGTGTTGTCGATTATTACATGCAGATCCCAAAAATCACTGTATGCGGGGAATATTTTCTGCATGGGAAATAACTCCTTCGTTGCACATAGCTTACACAAATTTTTTTTTATCTGCATAGTAAAGTGGTTTAGTATCAAAAGCATTGACTTATAGTGTTAAAGTACATGTTTCAAAACAAATTTCAGTGTTGCATTCTACAAAGACAGCAATATTTTGTCAAGAAAACTTATTATTTAAGTGTGACCACCCAAATTCCTAGTTATATCATTTCTTATCCGGTGATAACAATTTTATTTAAATAATTGATACAAATACGCTTCGAAATGTTTAATCCTAACACATAATTTTGCGACCGTTTAAATCAGAGAGGGCAAAACGCTAAACCTAAATAAACCGGAGCACCACAGGTTTTAGTAAGTTACTAGAATGGACTTTTGGAATATCTGGCATGTAAACATTACCATTGAGGTGATGAGTTTATTTCTTTTTTGATATTTTATCCATTTTTTACTACGCAAAGATAGTGCACCTACTCAAAGCAGGTGGTGACTACTATATTACATACTGAGTATCACGCAGCCTACGCATCAAATTAAAAGTTTACATTTCTTTTCATTTCTCATTTCATTGTTTGGGCGTATATTTTTCTTTTGCTTTTGATGCTATTTACGGAACGTTTGACCAAATACACCGACCTCGTGTTAATCAGCATCATTTTTTTTCTAGTCATTGACAACGCCATGTCATTCACACAAAGTTATTGTAGATAATGATGGAATTATTTGATATATTGAATCCGGGTGACAACACCTTGTAATTTACACAAAGTTACTGTAGATAATGACGGCATTATTTGATATATTGACTCCGGGAAGCAAGTTCATTTAAATGATGTACAACAGTTAGTAATTGGGAGATCACGTCTATCATTTCCTGATGTATGTTGTTTTTTATTTGCTGTTAAAATTAACCCGACCAGTACAAACGTATCCATTGGCAACTCCATTTAAAGCTCCTCAGATAAGAGTTTCAGCTCCAAGACTCAGACGAAAGTACAGAAAATTTAACGGGTTGTTACAGATTAAGGGTTTCAGTAAACACATGGTAATTCAGCTAAAATGTTATCGTGTTGTAGGTTCTGTTGGTAGACATCGTAAGCATTATATTTCAGTTGTAGTTCAGATATTTTCTTTAATGATAATGCGGAGGAGTTGTTTATTTAGAAAATAGATTTCACATTTGAGTGATATACCGGTTAGTATATCACTGTGCGTAGTAATCTAATCACGAATTCCGAAGGCCTGAGTGATTAATTACGAAGCATCTAAACTGCACACAGTGATACACTTACCGGTTAATCACTGAAAAGAAATCTATTTCAATTCTAACACGTTAATTTAAACACAAAAATGTTAGGAGGGATACTATTTGATGCGCTTACACGAAGTCGCTGCCTTGAACTTGTATAACTCCGTGCTTTCCTTGCATTTCATGAAATTTTCGCTGTTCTTTTTTTCTCCTCAAATAAAACGATATTCGTCTTATTTTGTTGTTGCTGATATTGCTGGCGATACCGGAAGTGTAGAAAATTTTACAACGATTTTTTACATCACGTCAATTCATTCACAACAATACAAATCCAAGCGTATTAGCGCATGCACACTTATAGATGGTGTGTAAAAATTACGAAGGATGGAATTTCAGGTGTCAACAATAGGTTCGGACGTCTAGAGTGATATATTTGGTAGGTATATCACGGTGAAGTCCTGCTTACGGATTACGTATTACCGATTACAGACCTGTAGTCGGTTAAATCTATTAGGAAATGTAGCAAAGTGTGATAATCAACTAAATTAGGCAAGGTTGCGTAAGTACCAATATGGTCAGTCTGCTTGACTGTTTTCGGTATCGTAAAATATTTCTTTAAAACTTGAGCTTAGAAGTGAAGAAGATTAAGTTTTGTTTAATGAATTAAGTTCAGTAGATAGGAGTCAGTTTGCATAACTTTGTGAGAATGTTCAGTGACTGTAAATCTCTTTCTCCATGAGCCTTGCTTCATAAGTAACTCGATTGAATGGCTGGTCGCATCTACCTCCTTCTTTTGCCAATTGTTCTGCTATCTCATTGCCATTGAAGGGACACTTTCCCCTGCTGAGTTTGTTAAGTTCTTTCGCAAGCTTTCAGATGATAGAATGACCACCTGTTGACTGTCCACTTCAAACTCTTTAATAGTTTCTAATGCCTGCATGATGTCTTCTACTTCCGATTTGTAATATATGTTGTTTTGCTAATTGTGGCTGTCCGCCAGTCGTGTGCATGGTGAAAATACCAGCAACACCGTCTTGTGTTGCAGCTTTTGCAGAGCCCTCTGCTAACACATGGTTCCATGTCTCTGATAGATATTTTTTCTGAGATCGTGGCTTGTGTCATTGTTAGCTCACCTGAGCAGAAAGTGCTCAAGGAGAGTTATTGTGGATGACTGGTGTCCGTTGCCTGTCGTCTGGCACCTGTTGTCTGTCTGACTGTCTGTTAATACTTAACATTTTGTATGCAATAGAGACTGCATTTTTCACTAGATATTCATGAAACTTAGTCAGTATGATTGCCTTGATAAAATCTAGGTCGAGTTTGAATATGGGTTAACTTGGGTAAAAAAATAGGTCACAAGGTCAAATCATAGAAAAACCTTGTGTAAGCAATAGAGGTTGGACTTTTGCATAATGAAGACGCTGGTGCTTGACAGGTCATACCTCATTGGCTCTGGCAGTATTGACTGGTCAACAGGAGATGTTGGTGTTCAAAGATAGGCAGAGTTTACTTTTGTAGGTTCTTGGCTTTATGGTCATAGCTCCTTCTTTACAAACGATTCTTTGTTAGGGTCCAAATCTTTGTTTTCATGGGGTAGTCTGGCAAGAACTGGTACTTAATGGCTTGAATGAGAGCCTTCGCATCCCTTCTTTTTCCGAGTGGTGATATTGCAGTGTCTTCCTCCATTGTGTTGATTGGAGTTGTACGCATTGTTCCAGTATTGAATCTCAAGCGGAGGAGCTATATTCATGGTGGGGTATCACTGTTTCAGTATCCTTTTACCTGATCCTTTAGTTAGGCTTTCGACAGGCCCTAGTTTCAGCTTTTGCTAGAAGGAGCTTCCATGTAAGTCGAACTTACATATGTAGTCTCTTCCAGTTGGATCAAAGGAATGCCACATCTAATTGGTACCAGCCTTCTGCTTAGGAGATAGTGTGAATAGAGATGTACAGCACATTTCTGTGTTTACCTGTAAACATTAATCGACCGCCCATGCTAAAAGCATATCTGCAGATTGCTGCATCCTAAAAGTAGCAATTGATGCACAATTTTCTGAACACCAAAACGCAAGGTCGTCTGCATTAAAGACAGCTTTGCATCTCTGACACCAAGTCATTCATTAAAAGAAGAACGAGAGTGGGTGACAATACACCTCCTTCACGGTCACATTGTCGTTGTATGAACATACGACTTTGCATCATTTCGATACTGACTCTAGCCCTTCTGCTGAACAGTTAGGACTTGTTCCACTTGTACATGTACATTGTGCCTTCGGTCCCATTCCGTAGTGACCTCATAAGGATACCGTCAGCCTAGACTCCTGGGCAATACAATGTTCATCTAATTTGGTCTGCCTGTTAGTCAGCAAGAATTTGGATGTCCGATTCATACAGGATATATTATAATTTCTTACTGAATTGTTCTTCTGCGTTCCAATGTATAACTCTGAACAACTTTTGCTTTGTAGTTTCCCGTGTCGCTGAATAGCCAGCAGATATCCTTCCTCGCCTACTGGCTTTTTTTCGAAATGAATGACATCCAGTATCTTGTGGTGGTCTATGTCGAGGCTCAGAGCCTAAAGCTGCTTCTCCCTGGAGGGATCTAAAATACCCAATACCCTCCCGATGTGCCCTAAATGATTGTGCAGATATTGTAGGGATGCCTTATTCTTGAGTTTGTTAGAGAGCCCATCAACTGGCCTGGTACATCTAAGTTCATTTCTTTCTTTTTAATCAGGTATGCCCGATCCTTAAACCCTTAGGCCCGAGAACGCCTCTGAAAGTATTAGTAAGTGAATACGACTCAGTGACCTATATTCTCTGAGTAGTACTAGGAGATTTTCTTAATTGGGTACTACATAGATAAAATTGTTCCGTAAAGATTGCATTGGACAGTGAGTAATTTTCACTGAAGAATTTTCAAACGAATTAAGTAAGGAGCTCCATATGCCAGATTTGTTTACTGTAGCAAGTTATATACAGTGAACTCCGTATACAACGAGTCCGGATATAACGAAAATCCGGATATAAGGAACATTTTTTTCCCTGAACTTGTTTTCCTTATTCATTTTATATGAAAACGTTTAACGGATATAACAAACTCTGGATATAAGGAACACATTTAAATGACACCACCATTTATCAAAACGACATCACCATTTATCAAAACCACATCACAATCTATCAAAACGACATCCCCATTTATCAAAACCACAGCACCATCTATCGAAACGACATCACCATCTATCAAAACCACAGCACCATCTATCAAAACGACATCACCATCTATCAAAACCACAGCACCATTTATCAAAACCATAGCACCATCTATCAAAACGACATTACCATCTATCAAAACCAAAACACCATCTATCAAAACGACGTCACCACCTCCAAAAAGACATCACCATCTATCAAAACCACATCACCATATATCCAAATGACATCACCATATATCCAAACGACAGCACCATCTATCAAAACGACAGCATCAGCTATCAAAACGACAGCTCCATCTATCAAAACCACAGCACCATCTATCAAAACGACATCACCATATATCAAAAGGACATCACCATTTAAGAAATGTGTATAGAAGGCAGCTATGGCGTTTCATACACTTCCCTTTGTCATAAGAAAATCGCAAACAAATCTCCGTATAAAACATAACTTCTCAGTTGTAATAACGGAGAATCAGCCCGGTTAGCTCAATCAGTAGAGCACGACGTTTGTAATCTGGAGAAAGCGGTTTCGATTCCAAGGGCTGACCAACTAAAATTTCTAACAGTCTTTCGGATGAGACTTAAACCGAGGACTCATGTATGGGTGCTATACACCTGGCATGTTAAAGAACCAATGGTGTCTCTGGAATTGGGACGCTTTTTTGTATCTTGCACTAAAATAACTAACCTCTTCATGTGGAAAACCAGTACCAACGGTAAAATTCTAATATACGATACGATGTAACGGACAATTGTCTCAAAGGGTTTTCATGTAATAATTACACGATGACTCGCCATAATTCCGTGCCTTGTAAATCCACGATGACTCGCCGTAATTCCGTGCCTTGTGATTCCACGATGACTCGCCGTAATTCCGTGCTTTATGAGTTCACGATGACTCGCCGTAATTCCGTGCCTTGTGATTCCACGATGAGTCGCCGTAATTCCGTGCCTTGTAATTCCACGATGACTCGCCGTAATTCCATGCCTTGTGATTCCACGATGAATCGCCGTAATTCCGAGCTTTGTGGTTCAAAGATGACTCGCCGTAATTCCGTGCCTTGTGATTCCAAGATGACTCGTCGTAATTTCGTGCCTTGTGATTCCACGATGAATCGCCGTAATTCCGAGCTTTGTGATTCCAAGATGACTCGCCGTAATTCCGTGCCTTGTGATTCCAAGATGACTCGCCGTAATTTCGTGCCTTGTGATTCCACGATGACTCGCAATAATTTTGTGCCTTGTAATTCCACGATGACTCGCCGTTATTATATGCCTTGTAACTCTACGATGACTCGCCGTAATTCCGTGCCTTGTAATTCCACGATGACTTGCCGTAATTCCGTGTCTTGTGATTCCACGATGACTCGTTATAATTCCGTGCCTTGTAATTCCAAGATGGCTCGCCGTTATTCCGTGCCTTGTAATTCCACGTTGACTCGCCGTAATTCCGTGCCTGGTGATTCCACGATGACTCGCCGTAATTCCGTGTCTTGTGATTCCACGTTGACTCGCCGTAATTCCGTGCCTTGTAATTCCACGATGACTCGCCGTAATTCTGTGCCTTGTGATTCCACGATGAGTCGCCGTTATTCCGTGCCTTGTGATTCCACGATGACTCGCCGTAATTCCATGCCTTGTGATTCCACGATGAATCGCCGTAATTCCGAGCTTTGTGATTCCACGATGACTCGCCGTAATTCCGTGCCTTGTGATTCCAAGGTGACTCGTCGTAATTTCGTGCCTTGTGATTCCACGATGAATCGCCGTAATTCCGAGCTTTGTGATTCCAAGATGACTCGCCGTAATTCCGTGGCTTGTGATTCCAAGATGACTCGCCGTAATTTCGTGCCTTGTGATTCCACGATGACTCGCAATAATTCCGTGCCTTGTAATTCCACGATGACTCGCCGTTATTACATGCCTTGTAACTCTACGATGACTCGCCGTAATTCCGTGCCTTGTAATTCCACGATGACTTGCCGTAATTCCGTGCCTTGTAATTCCACGATGACTCGCAATAATTCCATGCCTTGTAATTCCAAGATGGCTCGCCGTTATTCCGTGCCTTGTAATTCCACGTTGACTCGCCGTAATTCCGTGCCTTGTGATTCCACGTTGACTCGCCGTAATTCCGTGCCATGTAATTCCACGATGACTCGCCGTAATTCCGTGCCTTGTAATTCCACTATGACTCACCGTAATTCCGTGCCTTGTAATTCCACGATGACTCGCAATAATTCCGTGCCTTGTAATTCCAAGATGGCTCGCCGTTATTCCGTGCCTTGTAATTCCACGGTGACTCGCCGTAATTCCGTGCCTTTAGATTCCATGATGACTCGCCGTAATTCCGTGTCTTGTGATTCCACGATGACTCGCCGTAATTCCGTGTCTTGTGATTCCACGATGACTCGCAATAATTCCGTGCCTTGTGATTCCACGATGACTCGCCGTAATTCCGTGCCTTGTGATTCCACGATGACTCGCCGTAATTCCGTGCCTTGTGATTCCACGATGACTCGCCGTAATTCCGTGCCTTGTGATTCCACGATGACTCGCCGTAATTCCGTGCCTTGTTATTCCACGATGACTCGCCGTAATTCCGTGCCTTGTAATTCCACGATGACTCGTGTGGATAGTTCACTAACTGATGTTTAAGTGAAAGAGAAATCAGTGCATGTATATGTCTTTTAAACAAATATTGGTTGCATTATATGCGTTGGTATCTGCAATCAGGAATCGATCAACCTACTATATTAACGCAATCTAGGAACCCGCGAAAATTATGGCTTTTAGAGTATGCATTACTTGACCGTGTCCGAAGAATGATAAGGGTCTTGTTAGGATATGTATACTTTACATTTTACATCAAAATGTAATTCTTAGCATTGTCGCAAAGGATATTAAGTTCAAATATGTTTAGTATAATTCTTTCCTGATTTCTAAATCCGTAGATGCAACTAAATCACAGGATGTTTTGCGAAACGTTTGGAACAACTACAGTAACCCTTTTCTGGTGTTCAGAAGAAAGTCTTAAACGGTACATTATCAGTCAAAGTTATAAAGTCCCAGCTTTACCGACACTTTTTAGATTTATTTATTATAATCACATAACAACGACGCAAATTTCGGAATCTATTCTAATCTCTGACTTCATTTGTATTCACCAGAAACAGAATCCTTACAAATTCATTGGTATATCACAAAAAGAATTTTTGTATTTCTTTCAAGTGAAAAAAAACAACTTTCCAAAGTACGGGTACTTGTCTGATAAATTTATTAATAATACGTTTAGTGTTGAAAGGTTTCATAGATTAAGGTATATTAAACTGCAAAAATACACCACAGAGCTATTTAATGTTAAACATTATAAACTATAAATCATCCAAAATTGTTTTTACAAAGTAGAGATAATATTTTCTACAACAGACATATGAATTTTAACTAAACACATTCTTACTGATATTGATGTTGTAATGTTTTATCAATAGTTTTACTACTACCTTTATCTATTTTTATGTTGTTTACTCTGCTAAACAGACTGTGTGACTATTTTCAGTATTGTAAAACCAATATTAATACGCCACCGTAATATATTAACACGGTCCAGTTTAGCCCATTTGACACTTTGCAGCTGAGGAAACTATAAGATAGACAACATAGCTAAGAGTAGCATCTAAGTCCCTTTATTGAAAGAATGGCTGAAAATCTCGACTTCGCGAACACCGAGTATTATACTTATGATACAGAGAATATAGACGAATGGAACAACAAAGAGGATAAGATAGAAAATTATTTTAAACTCATTTCGACGATCTTGGCAGGATGTTCATTAGTGCTGAATTTATTCATTATCTTAACTGTCATGGACTTTAAACTGAAAACACATCTGAAACTGGTGATAAGTATTTCATTTTCAGATTTGTTGCTTGCATTGTTCCTACTTTTAGGAAACTTTATTAAGTTCCCTAATCCATGGGCACCATATATAGAGATAAGTGAACCTTATTTGATATTTGATTTCAACACGTTGAGTAGCTTGACTACAAACAGTTCAGGATTCTTTTCAAATACGGATCAGGATAACCAGTTCCAACCAGAAAATGACAACATTCCGGATGACATAAAAGCTATGATTTTAGCAGGGCAGCCTAAAGGCACAACAATTGAGTCTGCACTTGCTAATGCAGCGGAAAATTCTATCGAAAACACTTTATTCAGACAAGTCATATCGGATAAGTTTCAGCTAAATGAAATTAAAAATTATGCTGTAAATAAATCAGAAAGCAGCACTGTGAACACCGTGCTAGCATGCGCGAATTTGATACCGAATATAACAAGCATTTTAACAATTTTGTTCATCACAATGTGCATGCTTGTATCGGTTGTCAGACCACTGCATTACCATATAATCATGTCGAAAAGACGCGGTACTGTTTTAGTCTTGTGTACATGGGGATTCGCTGTTGCAATAGCCGGTGCTGTTAGCAGCATTTCGATGGATAAAGATTTTGTTGAAGTGGCAGAACAAGTGTTAAGCGCTCAATACATGATATGGTATGGAGGAATTCCTTGCTTTTTTGCAATATCCGTAATGTACTGCGTCATTTTTGTAAAAATTACCAAACAACGTGCACTACAACCATCAAGAGCTGCAACAAATAGAAAAACGGCGGTTACTGCTCTTACCGTTATAATGACATATTTCATTTTTAATATGCCAGTTATTTGGTTTTCTATCGCACGTTTATATATAAGAGAAATATATAAAGCATTTTGGTCCGTAAGACTTCAATCCATTATGCAACTGCTATTTGTTATAAACACGGTTATTGACCCAATAATATATTCTGCAAGATTAAATGAAGTTGCAAGCGCTGTGAATAAAATGAAAACCAAACTACAATTATGTCATTTGCGCAACTTAATGAGAGACACAGTGACGAATAGAAACAAATTAATTGCAGAAAAACATGAAGATACCGTTCTGAAATTCTAAATATGTGTTCTGCATACTGAAGATTTTAATTGTAATTTGTATATAAAATACATTGTCACAGCTAAACTCATATGAATGTGACTCTAGCACGAAATGACTTGATGTCAATGAGCTGGCTTCTTTCTGACGCAGGGAAAAAAACAATCTAGTAGTTTACGCATATAAGCGGGACTCTTATGCGACACTTAATAGTAATACCGGTATACCGAGAAATGAAAAAGAAATGCATAACTGTGGTAATCGAAAGCAAAACAAGGACAATTTTAAGAAACAAAAATGTTTTATTATGTGTAATTCCAGTAATCTGCTTTGATAATCCGCGAGTGCGAAGTCGCTTTCTATATTTGACCAATTAGGGTTTGTTTAGGCACACCGATCAGGACATATCTAGGAAGCTGAATGGTTAAGTCCCGATAGTGTGATGCAACCGCACTTAATGAAAATATGTGTGCTTTGGAGTTCAAGGTTTTTCCAAGTGAAGGTAACGAAATATTCGCCATCAAAAGTAAGTGATACGATATTTTATGAAAATCCATTCAAACGGAGGTTCCAACCATCTTGAAATTTTATCAATCATTCAAGCATGTTGTATTTTATAGATCGCAACATATTAACATGTATATAATACTTCTTTCTAAAATTTTGCTTACCTACAAATTATTCCTTTGTCATTGGTGTTTTATTTTCCTACAATTTCTAAGTAAATGAGCGCGCTGATTGTTGTTAGTTAATACAGCTTCATCACTGATCAAAACATACAAAATAATTGTAATTAGGAACAGGCATTTTAGTTATTTTCTACCGCTATCATCGAAAATGTATCAACATTTTGTTTCATTCTAAAAGAGGAAACGGTAGTAACAGGAAATACAAAGACTCTGCAATAAATAACTTGTCAATAGTGAACCAAAATATGTCTGATGAAGAGAAAATTGTTAAAATATTTAGCGATGACAATCTCATCTATATATCTGCCAAAACCTGCCATAATATTTTAATTGAAAGAAAAAAAATAATGTACTGTAAATCATGACTTTAATGTTACCAATAGTGTATCCATTGATAATGCTTATTATAAACATTCATGTTCTGTCTTTTATATCATTGGTCTTATCAATTGAAAATGCTTATTATATACACTGGTGAAACTAAGTTTAGGTAATCATTGCTTATCAGTTCACCCTTGATCTGATCTGCTTATACATTCATGTATACGTCATTTATATCATTGGTCTCATCTATTGATAATGCTTAATATATTCACTGATGATACTAAGTTTAGGTAATCATTGTTAATCAGTTCATCATTGATCTGATCAAAGGTGGTATTCGGTTTTTAGGGCTATTTTTTACATGCGCAGTAGTGCCGTTTTTCTTTTCAGTTTTTTACTCTTGTTTCATTATATGGCAGTTTTTAGTTAAAGATTAGCAATGATTTCCTGACTTTTACACTGTATGAAAAGTGTTATTGCATAAAGTACAGTGATACGTCCTCCAGTGGAAGTAAAAGCAGTTCTACTGTTTTACTATGTAAAAGATAAAACAAAATATTAAAATAACTTATGAACTTTTTAATTGTAATTTGGAGGTGCAATATGTCATTATATATTAATTTATCTGTGATAGTCTCTTATAACTCTGTATAGAGTGGTCATTTACAAATGTGTTAGTCATATAATATATATGATTTTTATGATTTTATTGTTAATGAAAGAGACTTTAATAAAATAGTTGAATTGAATTCTACAGTGCTAACACCAAACCTCAAACATTTCTTAACAATTATGTAGTTCTGCATTATATCTTTAGTTATTTGTATTTTATGTTGTATGAAATGAAACTACATTGTAAATTAAGTTTAGCCAACTTAAACATTGTTTTTGCTCTTTTTGTGTTCGTATTATGACAAGGTTCTTAAAACATTTTCGTGGAAAATCAGTGTTTTTGCTCTTATAATTAACAACCTCTTGTGAGTTGCATTGTGATATGTGTACATATTACATCATGTGTATCAAGGTATGAATGAACTCATAGTACTTAAACGTTGCATGGTCTTGTAATTGTAACGGTAGTGAATAAACAATTAATTTATAAAAATGTTTTGACTCCGACTTTGTCCGTTCTGATGTTTTCAAAATATAGCCTAAGCAAAACACCATAGTTTCGACTATTGTATGACAATAAAGTTGGTTTCATCTTTTACACATTCCTTTTTTTGTAAAAACAAAGACTATGGAAAGAGTTTAAATTCTTATACCCATTGTAATCGTTGAAAAGCTGCATACAAGTTGAATAACGAGTGTCATTTTATCTCGTATTCTTTAACAAATGAAACAAACTGCCAGTGCAACTTTTCGTTTCAATGCTTTGCTTTGATTGAATATCCACGGGCCGTTTCAAGTCTATAACAACAATATTAGCTTCAGTACCTACTGAACTAGAATAAGAACTGTTTCGATTATTTAAGTGCGGATACGGTAACGACCAAAGTTGCTATCATCAACTCTTTTTTCGATTTACTGTAATGTATAAACATTATTAAAGCAATGGTTTGAAGTGCTGACCTATGTAGACTTATGAAAATATAATAAGTACTAACTTAATCAAACACAGACGCTGAAACTCTTTTCATTTCCCCCTCTACGGTTGTTCAAAATGAGGCCCCCTCATTAACATATTAAGCAAACACTATTCTTTTATGTAATGCTTTCGCAATTCCATAACGTATCCTTTCAAAATTAATAGACGACTATTCCAAAAGTCGTACAGCATAAATGCATTTAAAAACGTATCGAAATTGATGTTTATGCGCTCTGATTAAAATACAGACATATCAAGAAAGTTTTGGTTAGGTATGGTGTTCCACATTCTCAATCTTGTTGTTCATTCAATGTAAACCTTGAATGTTTATCAAAATTAATGGCATCTATCAGAACTAAGTGACATTCCGTTCTGGTGTGTATCTGGATGAATTATATCTCTCTCATATAATTAACTGGCCATTGTCTCACTTTCGAAAGAAAAAATCTATTTAAAGCACTTATATACATAAAGAAAATGTACATGGGAAGCATACATTTAACTCTTCAATAAATCTTTGCAATAACTGAAAGTTAACTTAAAGCTTATTTGAAATGACTTTCCTCTAAATTTCCCCAAAGATGACAGAAAGCAGACGATCTCTGTGATTACATTATCACATTACGAAGTATTGTTAACACTCTGCTAGGCAGTACAGCTCCCCCATACACTCCTAATTTGCTTAATTGCTTCACTGAAACAAGTCCCGGCCTTTAAGGTCTCAACGGCGACAATTGATTTGATAGACTGCCTGTGATTCAGATCAAGTGAACCATCCTAAAGCGCTGTTCTTGGTGCTCACCCGGTACAAGGAACAAAGTAAGAATAATGATGACAATGAATTGATAATATTAGAATATTATTATTAATGCGTACATACGAGAAAAAAAAAACGCGTATGTACGAGGAATAAACGCGTTCGTACGAAAACAAAACGCGTGCGGAAGGGAATTTAACGCTTACGAACGGATATGAAATGTGCTAGCTTAAGAGTTGTGCTGACTATGAATAGTACTCAGTGTGAGATGTGAACAATGCCCACTGTGAGTAGTGCTAATTGAATAATGCTCACTATGAGTAGTACAATTTGAACAATGCTCACTGTAAGATGTAGTATTTGAACAATGCTCACTGTGAGTAGTGTTCATTGAGGGTTTTGCTGACTGTAAGTAAGACTCAATTTGAGAAATACTTACTGTATACCGCTCACTTTGAGTGGTGCTCTCTTTCAGAATTGCTCACTGAACTTACTATAAGAATTTCTAACTGAATTCTCACTGAACAATGTTCATTGTTAACAGTGCTCAAGAAACAATGCTCACTGTAAGTAGTGCTCACTGAACAATGCTCACTGTAAGTAGTGCTTACTGAACAATGCTCACTGAACAATGCTCACTGTAAGTAGTGCTCACTGAACAATGTTCATTGTTAACAGTGCTCAAGAAACAATGCTCACTGTAAGTAGTGCTTACTGAACAATGCTCACTGTAAGTAGTGCTTACTGAACAATGCTCACTGTAAGTAGTGCTTACTGAACAATGCTCACTGAACATGCTCACTGTAAGTAGTGCTCACTGAACAATGTTCATTGTTAACAGTGCTCAAGAAACAATGCTCACTTAAGTAGTGCTCACTGTAAGTAGTGCTTACTGAACAATGCTCACTGTGAGAAGTGATTACTGAACAATGCTCACTGTAAGTAGTGCTAACTGAACAATGTTCACTGTAAGTAGTGCTTACTGAACAATGCTCACTGTAAGAAGTGCTTACTGAACAATGCTCACTGTGAGTAGTGCTAACTGAACAATGCTTACTTAACAATGATCACTGCAAGACTGCAAGTAGTGCTCACTGTGAGTAGCGGTCACTAAAAAATGCTCACTGTGAGATTGGTTCACTGCGTTGTGCGCATTGAACAATGCGTAACGTGAGAAGTGCTCACTGAACAATGCTCACAGTGAGTAGTGCTTACTGAACAGCACTCACTTTCTACTCTTAAGGAATAAAAAGGACATTGGGAGGTGGAGGGAATTCATTTTATGAAATTGAATATAAATCATATAAATCATTATATGTTTCTAGAATTAACTTTTGAAAAGCATGAGGCAGTTATTCGACCATGCGATCACATACACGCATCACGAAAGGAACACCCGCTTTCAACGGAAACAGGAAACAATTACTAACTTTAATAACATGGCAACCGGTGTGGATTTGCAATCTGGTTAACAAGTTAGCCTTTACATGATTAACATTATTAATAAGTAACATCGCAACTTTTACTACAGTGTATATCAGATTTTAGAAACATTTCAAGCGGTAAATAAATTTCGAAATATCAACTGATATAGGTTAACATTAAATTTTATTTTAATTATCTATTGAAATTGAGCCACTTAAATTCATAAAATGTGAAACAAGAAATGTTTTGATATATTCATAGCGTTTTCGTTATGCTTGAACGTTTCGTGTACGTATCAACTAGCAAATCACACTTTACATTTTATTGTATACAATGACAAAATACATGTGTATATGAAAGAAATGTATTAATGTAATGAATATATTTGTTTACTCGGAATAGCAATTTAGAAGCTGAACAGAACACTCTTTTAAAATTATCCATAACTTCTAATTTAAGACATAACAAGACAAATTTGCTTCTTGAAAGCAGAAAGCCACCAGAGGCCAAAGATGGCTAGCAACGTATTATTTATAGCATTCTGCTACTAACCTATACGTAATTTTATTTGGCTGCCCTGGTTGTTTTCCATTTATATTTTTCCATCTTAACAGGCTTGGATACTTTACGATTTGGTTTTGTGGTTTTGCTTTAAACCCTCATGTTTAGTTTCGCTATTGACTTTACTATACCCACTCTTAAACTTATGGTGTAACGTTTTCCATTTTCATGTTTCCCGAAGTGATTACTGTAAAAAATATGCAGTTACCACATAGTCTGTCTTCTATTTTTGTACGTCAGTGAGCATAACTCAAAAGCAATAGCAGGGGTTGATTTAAAAATCTTCTCTACGACGGACAGAGCATTAGAGGTACTGACTGTAGGCCATAGCCCGAGTTGTCGTAACTTACAGTTAATAATAATAGTCGTCTGTATGCCCAAATGTCCGGTATATTACTGAAACTACGTGTGATATGAAAAAAATGTGCCAAGAAAATTTAATTCCGTTTCCAGTGCCAAGATTTATCATATGATATATGAGATCATATCATTTGGGGAAAAACCTATGACTGTTTCACTATTGTGATAAGGGGAGTAAGTATGTACAATATTTCTTTTCATTCTAAAGTCGTTATTATTCTTTGATCAGCTCAACGTTTGGGTAATCGGTTCAAATCTTTTTATGTTTGTCATGATTTTTCATGCGACATTCATACACAAAACACCTAATATTTAATACCCGTTCATGCACATGATAATTATGTTTTAGATACAGAATATATATGTATTTACATTCTCGCAAAGTCTCGTTGCACGTTTACTGATCCAGGTGTCAAGGTACAACATGTGATAAGGAAGTAAAAGTAAAAGGATAATGCTCACTTTTAGTAACTGTTAATTTAGTGTTCTTGCCACTCAACGTCAAATATCGATCAAACATGAAGTAAAATAAGAAAACAATCATTCACTTATTGGCTTTGTAAAATTTTGTTTTATTCATTTACATGTTTATTGAAGGAACGTGACAAATTTGTTACAATATGACGACCGGGGGCGGTTTATCTGAGGACATGTTCAATTGCGGACATGAACCATTCTATGATTGTCCGTGTTGTCTGTGTTGAAATGAGGGAGACACGTGGAAGCTGCTAGATACTGTGAGGAATGTTTTATGTACATGCGTGATAACTGTGTGAGGACACTGCACAATAAGATTCCGCTAAATAGTAGACACAAATTATTGGATAAAGGACAGTTCAAGGTAATGAGCGAGTCCACACTCAAGTCATTTCCTACGAAGCGCTGTTTAAAGCATCCTGGAGAACTCGTTAATATATTCTGTGGTAATCATGATGTCGTCTGCTGCAGTGTATGTAAGGCTCTCGAACACAGGTAATATTTTGATAAAAATATTAATGTTATGATTGAAGTGTAGTCATGGGATTGCCTAATTAATAAAATACCCAGCTCAAATATCAATGTATAAATATCACACGATTATGTAACTGCTATCGTAAAATTCTATATGGTTATATCAGGTAAAACAGGTATGTTTATCACTTTTATTCAATGTTTTTGAGAGCTAAATGTGACTGTATTAGTAGTAAAAGTGCAATAGCTCAATGGTTTGGGACTTGGCGTTGAAATACTTGCACTTATAGTCACCTAAGGGAGTAGAAGTTCGAGTCCCTCCTGAACCTTGAACAGTTTTCTCTTTTTAAACTAAGTACTTGTAGATCTCATAGACAATATGAGTTATATGACATCGACAATAAAACTGTCTACAACCCGTTTAACTGCCACGCTACTCTTCCAAAACTGATCTTCTACATCTTTAACATAAAATACAAAAATACTATCGACTGAAATTTGAACTCCAAACCTACCAATCTTGACTTCACCTTTCATACCACTAGGCCAGTAATCATTTATGAAGGTCGTATCGTTAAAACCTCAATAATAAAGACAATCGCACTTTTCACAATCTAATGAGAGATTTTCAAAATCATTGAGACATTTTCAAAAATAAATGAGGCAAATTTCACTCGTGCAATAAAATGAACTAAAGTAGTCAAAGTTTAAAACATTTCACCTTAGACATTTTAAATACGGTTAATAAACTCATACATGTCCTTCAATGTTTCCCATTTTATATGATTATGAAAATACTGCAAATGTACAATATATTACAGAACAGATATGGCGTCCGGTTTAACAATTGTTTGTGGTTAAATAAAATGCATCAAATTGCATATCGTAAGAAAATCAAGATCGTAAGCTTTCTAATGATTTATTTATTGTGACAATATCACGAGCAACCATGTGTGACGGGCACTTTACAAATAACTTATTTTCTATATGTTATTAGCATTATACATCAGTTCACTCGAAACTCTCAAGTTCACTCGATACGCTTCGGATATCTACGTTGTATAATATCGAAACTATAAACCCGTGTATTTGGCAAGAGTAATTAAATTTGTAGTTTCTAAGAATTGAAAATTTAGAGAATGGATTTTTTTTAGAAATTAGACCCTTATGGGGATGTAGCGCTTTACTATAAATTTAAGAAGTTTTGTTTTCTGAAACTAATAGTGCTTATTTTATTTAACTTATAACAACTGAGTTCTGTATGACTTTAAAATGCAGAAAAAAGAATTACACCCCTCCCCCATAAAAATGAAGCCCTAATGTGGTGGTGAAATGTTAGAAATGCTTTAAAAAAAGGTTCGTTAGAATTTGATTCTGTTTGGCTCAAATAAGCAACTTTGTATTCTCTAACAACAGAAAATTTAGGTACTGGATTTTAACAGAATGAGGCCCTTAGGGGGCTGCAGTTTTCGAAGTACTGATTTAATTCAACTTACAGCAACTAAGCTTTTTTACTGTGACTTGAAGAAAACTATTATCCCCTCGGAGATGAGGCCCAAGTGTGATGGAAAATTTTAGAAACGCTTTCTTCTGGAACTGACACGTCATACACATGCCAGTTGTTCTTTTACAGTTATTTGCTTAATTTGACGGGGATGTAAATTCACTGAATTTGTTTACATCATAATTCGACTTTGTCATTATATCACATCTGAACACCTTAGTATTGATGCAGTTTCTATTTACACAAAGTCCAAATAGAAAATATTGAGCGGTTACTTGTTGTGTATAGTGTCAATTGTTTATTAGTTCAACTGAACAAAGATGAGCGTGATATATTAATATAGCTAATCACTCTATCATCCGTTCGCTTGTCTATCCGTTGTCCACACTAATACCCAATTATCAAGAAAGTTAGTCGGGATGTGTCTTTTAATGAATTCTAAGTTGAGTTTGAAACTAAGTCACATGAGATTAAAAATTAGATCAAGGGATGAAATCATACAAACACCTTGGTGACACTTAAGAAGCGGCATTTTCCACTCAATCATCATGAAAATTGTTCGGAATCTTTATCTTCATGATATGTATATCTTGTTCAAAACTGGGTCATGTGGTCAAAAAACAACGACAAATAATAGAAAGTTTTTAGCCACATTTTGCACCCAATCATACTAAAAGTTGGTCAGGATGTCTATCATGATAAACTCGATCATGTGAGGCCTACAACTAGGTCATCAGGTCAAATAATAGCCATTGTACACAGGTGAGCTACCCATAGCTATCATGGCCTTCTTGTAGTTTTAACTATGGCCTTGTGTGCAGTCACTGAGACTGGGAAATATTTTAATGTATTTTGTGTGAAGTGATCAAAGCGTGTGTTTAGTGAACCGTTAGATATTTTAAACTTATATTTCATACACTTATTTATATTATTTTCACGGCGGCTTCATGATATACGTTTTGTCTATATAAGACCGCCATGACATTTCATATGTGAGGCACGCTTAACGAGATGTAAGTCATCTACCCATGCATGCAGTTATACAGAAAATCTGACTAACTGGCTTTTAAATCCAGAAACTGTACCTCTGTTATATTGTTATTCATTTTAAATGTAAACTATTTTCTTTTAATATTGTAAGTGTTTTTTATTTTCTATATTTTTAGTACCTGCACCAAAACCCAACATTTACCCGATGCTGCCAAAGGAATTAAGAGGAGCAACGAATACCAAAATATAAGGAAGGAAACAGAGGTCATTCTGTCAGATCTTAACAATTTGCTAGATGACCGAAAATCCGACAGATCTCGCATCGACAAGGAGAAACAGCAAGTTAAGCGAACCATCGCAAACTTCAGGAAGAAAACAAAGAAGTACTTCGATGACTTGGAACATAAAAGTCTCAATGAGTTGAATCTGAAAGAAAGATCAATCATCAGTAGATTGGAAAGGGACAGAAAATGTCTCGATAAAATAAAGACGGAAGCTAAATATATCCTACAGCAGCTTGATTCATTCACGGAAGATAAGAAATGCGAGCTGTTTATTCAGGTAAAGTCTTGCAAATGTTTCATTCAAGAATCCAAAGAAAGAGTCGAAAAGATATCATCCACTGCACCTGAGTCTATTGTCTTTCAAATAGATGCGAGTATTGAAAAGAGTCTTAGTTCGCTAAGTGCCGTTGGATCGTTTGAGGAAACACATTATGTTATAGCCAAGCCTTCTCCAGTAGTTTCGGGAATTAAGACGAGCTCAACACAACGTCAAAATGCCAAAGTTACAACCGAACCCGCATCCTATATTCATACAAAGGTTCTTTCCGGTCAGTCTGACCCGTTTATAGATTACAAAGCACAACTGTTTGGGACATTTGGTGTGAAGGAGAGATGCGACACAAATGATTGTCGTATTTTAGACATAATTATGTCAATCACTTATCACTGATTATAACAATAACACACTGAAACGGATTGTTCAGACTTATAAACTACTTGATTTAATACATCTACCAGTTCAGCCTAACTGCGTATGTACTGCTGGTCCTGGTGAAGCTGCTGTGTCTCTGTGTGGCGACAAGAAAGTACAGTTTGTCTCTGTGGGAAGAATGCTGCGACTTACAAGGTCAATCACTACAGGAAGTTTCTGTAGGGGTATGGTGTATACAGATGATAAATTGTACGTTTGTTGTGGCGATCAGCATGATCCATTTTCTGGTTGAATAGAAGTGTATAACAGTGCTGGACAACTACAACATTCTCTACCACGTACTTCACAACGTTTATCTGCAGTACCAGGCTACATCGCAATCAGTGATAACGGTCAACATCTCCTTGTTACCAGCATTGGTACTGATGTTATATTTATGTTGGATCTGGCTGGTAAAGTAGTCAACACTTTCCGCAGTAAAGAATTGAAATTATCAAACGGAATATGTACAGATGGTAGAGGTCAGGTGTTTGTGTGCGGGCTTGGCAGTAACACGGTAGTTCAGCTCTCACCAAAGCAGCAACAGATTGAAGTGATCCTAACAAATGCAGATGGTGTCTTGCAACCAGTAGGAGTTCATTATGATAGGAGGATGTCACGACTGTTCGTTGCCTGTAAGGATTCAAATAACTTATTGGCATACACACTTAAATAAAAAAATAAGAACAAATACGTGTTCAAAGGTTATGTAAATAAATTTCAATCAACTGTATTATTGTCTTTTTCTCGAAGATTGCTTTAGATAAGAACGACACATTTGACTGCTATGCAATTGTTTTTTCTGAATAATTAATAAGAAATCCTCGATAATCCAAGGCATTATAATAATTACTTTCCTGTTAAGTAGCCTGGGCAGAATGGTTTTCAAGAAGTGAAGACAGTTTGGGTATTAAACAAAAACAAGACGACCAGGTTTATCTTTTCTTCTTTGATTGTTTATAGTCCCGGCCGACCCAGGGATATCTCCCTATGTGAACTTGCCAATACCTGGTAGTATGTAGTTCCTATTCAAGCTTAATAAAAATGCATGTAGTGTTTTCTTTCTGACGATCAAAGCTAATCACATCTTCACCTTTATGTAGATCCTTACCATCTTTCGTTTGATGTTGAAAGAGTTAAACCATTTACAGTTTAAAGAACTTTCCTATTTTATTCTTTTTGATATGGAAGAACATAATTTGATGACTGAAAGAGAATGCAGGATAACGAATGTTTATGAACATATTTTCTTGTTATCATTTTACTTTGTTAACAGCATTTGAGTTGTGTGTCAACTTAACAACATATGAGTTGTGTGTAAACGTAACAAAATATGAGTTGTGTGTAAACGTGCAAACTTACTTCAGCTACTTGATAGCATTGCAGTTTTAGAAAAAAAATTGGAATTCATCTTAAAATAATTGAAATTTACCATGAGATGTAGCCTATGCAATATATTTGCTAGAGGAAGCTTTTAAAATGTGAAGTGTTGTCACAGAAAGCAATATGTAATTATAATTAAGGTCCGTTACTACTCAATGACATACGTGTTATACATGTTATTAAATGAGTGATGTGATATTGGCCTTGTCATTTGTCCGAGGGCATTCGTATTGGCCCGAGCCCGTAGGGCAAATGAGAACAAATGACAGGGTCTATATCAAATTACTCATTTAATGACAATTTTATTAAATAACTAATCAAACTAAAAATTAGTCATTGTATATAGACTATCACTTCACTGGCAGTAACAGACAGTAACATGCAGGTCTGTAAACAAAGATGCCTCTAAAATATTCATTTTTAAATAAACATATTGATGTGGGTATTCAATTTCTTAGTTGGAGTATTTTTTATCCTTCGAAATGGGTTTTCAGGCAGAAATTGATTTAAAGTTGAATTATTCGTCAGCAATCTTTTATTGGTGATATTGGTCCTGATTTTTGTTATTGGCCCTGTCTTTCATATTTATGATAGCTCTTCCTATTTAATTACGTCGGATAGTTAACGAATATTAGAGCCGATAAACAATAGATATTTAATGGTAAAATGTTAAGACATATCGTTACAGTATACAATATCAAAGCACTGAGAGAACTGAAAGGCGATGCTATATTTTAATGCAGATTTTACTTGATGAAAACAGTTCAGTGATACATTATGTATGTACATATTTTCGCATTACAACAGCAAAGCATTAAATATAATAGAACATTAGGAAGAATGTATATAATTGCCTTCGGACTGACGACTTTAGGCTTTTATGAACATTTCGGGCGTTTATCGAATAGTGGAGAACAACCTTAATAAAGGAAAAATGAAAAGTTTCAGTAAAGATGTAAGTCGTCATAACATCGACGTCTGCTTTATTCTTGTAAATATAATTCTTCATTCCAACAACAACAAATAACATGTGACGTAAATGTATTATTCCGTATTTTCGATTGTATTCGAATTCATAAAACGTTTAAGGAAGTGTCGTCGATATATCCAGTGCAATGTGTGGCATATCTGCATATTTGCTCTTTAGTTTGGTTACATGATACTCAAAAAACACCAGCTGTGTATAGTTTTTCTTGAAAAAAAACGCACTAGGTTTCGTTATATATGTGATGATTTGATGCTTGTTTAACGCTCTAACTTGTACCTGTATATTATTAACAAACGGTAATGTACAAAAGTTATTCTGGACTATACCAAGTAACCATACCCATGTGTTTGAACAAAACCAAATTAATTCAGATTGGTTAAATTTTTATCAAAGTCTGTAGTGTCGTTGTCAACTATGATAATCATTCCTATTACATATTTTGTTTATAGTATGAAAAGTACACTTGTATTACTGGAATCAGCAAACTAACTAGCATCTCATGTGTCTTTGCCCGCCTCCCTTCAATGACTTTTTCTCTAAAAAGTCATTAAACACTTCTTTGGTTACGAGCGATGCCTCAACAGATAAGCATGAGTCGAGAGCACTTGTTTAATAATCGATTTAAAGCAAATAAGCCGATTTTGTCAACGTCATTTTCGTGGCATCTTTTATCTTGTATGCAAAATTGGACTTCTTTCAGCATCATCGCTTCCATTCACTAACTGGTTATCAGATTGTATTGTGCATGATTTTGAACAAATATATCCACATGGAGATGCCAGCGAAACCGCTATTAAAGTACATCCAGTCACCAATAACATATAAAATGAACTTCCATAGTAGTATTTGTTGCCGCTGGCACACTTAGCGGTAATGAAACAGCAGGCGATGGAAAGAATGCCTGAAAATGTATACATGTCAGCATTAAATAAAAAAAGTTATGTGTCCCTGCGACTGCTGAAATGAGAAAAATAATTGATATAACTTTCTACGTGATTCAGTTATTTAAAATACATAAAATACAAATATATTCCCTTTGTAGTACACATAGAAACAAACAAAAGGTATTTGTTGTTCTAAAATGCGCGCTTGAGTTGATAGAACAAGACAAAAGTAAAACAGTAAATGGTGATGGAATTATGTTAATATACAAGATTTTATTGTCATCCAAACAATTATTGAACGTTATATTTTCCTCTTCTTCAAATACAGTGAAAGCAGCAATTATTATTTTAACCAGTTATGAATTGTTCTAACATATTCTTATAACTCAAACTTGTAGGTAACAATAGCATATCGCCATTGTCATTACACAAGTATGGAATCATATTGTTTTGCGAAATGTTGGACAACAAACCGACTTACTTCCCATACGGACTTCCCATACGGAGCACTTTTTGTAACATTTTATAACAGTTATTATGCGACAATATTGAACTGGCACTCGTGAATATTTCGTATGTGATCGGTAATCTTCGGATGAAAATATAACAAGCGATTTATATAAAATATCAATGACGTATTGTACCATATATCGCATTACGCAATGGTGTAGTGGATCAGGCATATGACTACCAATCAAACGTAGGTTCGAGTCTTGCTTGATATTTTGTTTTACATTTTTAATCGTTTCGTTGCATTTAATGTATTCATTATTGTCTTTGTTCATAACGGGGTTTCAATATGTTTTAATTACTGCTTGAGCATTCTTTCTCCGTCGTTATGAATTCAGTTGTATATAAAACTGAAAATATCAACGAGCAAATCATCAAAACAGCTACGCTCTAAAGATAAGATTGCCTCGGCCAATATATCGACGGATTTCGAAAACAGACGGAAAAATATTCATTCAATGGACGATGTAATGTTATGTAATTTCTGAAATGCCATGAATATCAATAATAAGTATTAATACATAAAAAATAAAAACACAGGAAACAAAGGAAAGTTAAACAACAATAAAAAATAAAGAACAGAAATCATAAATTATATAAAAGCGAATACGGTGCATACGACAGTGTCACAAATTAAATAAAAAAAGCCATACTTCTATCAAAATTAGAATTATCTGTGCAGGATTCCAACCCATGGAACCTTGCATACAAGTTAGGCATTTTACCACTACACCACTGTCTCTGCGGTGTGAGCTTAAGTCGGTGAAACGTATTTGTTCGATTAGACAATCAATTGAAACAACGAACGCACACCCGAACGAACCCGTAGATATTGGCGAAGATTAATGAGTGCCAGGTAAATATTGTCGCACAAAACTATGGTTTTTAACAAGGCAATAGTTTTCTTTCCTTTTTCTTTGGTTGTTTATGAGTCCGGGCCGACCCTGAGACTTCTCACTGGGTGAACTTGCCAAGACTCCTGACAGGCGCAGGTTGAAGAGAAACAGATGCAGATACAAGGAATCCGGGTACTAGACCCTAACTCTTTTACGAATAGACCCCTTGGTTCTTTTATATGCCCGGTTTATAGCACCGATACACGTGAGACTACTTCTGGGTTTCTAACTAATTCATCTCTAGATGGGTGAGAAATACTGAAAAGCGTTTCTGAGATTTCCTATGCCCTAGCCGGGATTCGAACCGGGGACCTTCGGATTGGTACAGCAGTCTAAAGCGTTAACCACTCGAACACCGCACCACCTTGTTTTCCTGAACAGTTTGAAGGATTTTGTTTTAACATGGCCGCTAGGAAGCGGATTATTCTTTTGGCTTAAAGAATAATCCGCTTCCTAGCGGCCATGTTAAAACAAACAGATAAATGCTTTTCTTGGCGGATCAAAAACGAAATTGCTGTGATTATTTCTTGTTTTAGAATTAAAATACGACAGGAATAGTTTACACTGCAATTGCAGTTTCGAATGATGTTTAACTTACCCGTTCCAAATTGTATGTTTTAAGGTTTCTTTCGGTTACCATAGTAACAAGAAGGTTATGCGGCTACTTTAGTAAAATGAAGCCTGTATGTCTCATAGAATCTGGTCAATACTATATTGAGATGATTTGGAAGTTAACAAACGGACCCTCAAGCTACAACGATCATAATCTCTAACTACAAAATTTCTTGCTCACTTGATCTTCGCTGCACAAAGCAGGAAACTTACCAGGTAATAAAGTTATCACAGGTATGAAACACACGTAACAGAATCTACATGACCGAGCATCAAAATGACTGCAGCAGGTACGGATGCATACGCACACTCCAAACAGCATAAGCAAACCTTCTAAAGTAACTGCTAAAATCTGGATGGCACAAATACTGTCGAGTGGCTCCTCTGCAAAAATGAGTAAATTACATTTTCAAATTAAAAATTGAAGAAACAATAAAAAATCACCAAAAGCGAGTTGTCTCGACAGTGTTTCATAAATGTGCAGACGGTCAAAAGTGCACCTTGTTTACCCCATAGTTTTCACATATATTTTACAGATGAAAATACTTCAACTCTAAAGGGAGCTGAAAACCTCCACATGTAAATAATAGTGATGTAAGATTAAGAATTATAACGCATAATATTGTCTCCTCTCAAACGCCGATAGCAACTTGCTCCAAGTCAGACCATGGAGATCACATTAAATTGAACCCTATTAGTCAAGCGTACAAAAATAATTTCAGCCGAAGAGACTGTTAAAGAACTATAGTTTCCCGATGTTCCTTCGGCACTGCTTGTATATAGATACAAATGTATATGTATTAGTTTAAATTTGAAATAACTATATATTTACCTGTGTAGCACCCAACTCGACAGGAACGGTCAAAGTCATCTATGTCACTGTAAGTGCAGTTCAGTATAAATGCCCAATTATCTAGAAGCAATGCTGAGACTTGTATGACGAATGATATAGGTAAAAGTATGGCGATGGCTGTAGCTATGAAGCCTTTAACTGTCCAAAATCCTGTACAACAACGGCAAAACCTTTCAGCGTTGTCTTTTAAATCATCACATATAGTTCTCGCGAGACTCATAGCTGTCTGTGAAAATAAAGCAAACTTTTAAAAATAGTTTACTCAGCAAAATTGGCATGCTGCATTATGCCAGATAAGATGCTTAAAAAAAGATAACTGCATGGAATCACGTGAGAGATGAGAGACTTTGGTGAATTTATATCTCATTAATTCGTTTGAAAGTTAGTAGGTCCTTTCATTTTGATTGCTGTTCTTTTATCGCTGCTTTGTGCAATATTTGGTAAAATGATAATTATGTTAAATAATGAGTTTGGCAGAAATGTTCTTTATATATAAGTGCCAATTTTGACAGTGTTTTAGATATACAATGTAATTAAAACAGCAGTAAGAGATTCCACACACCTCTTTATCAAGCAACGATAAAGTCAAGGATTCCACCTGATGGAACCAGCTTGCAATTTTTTATTTTTGACGTCGTCAGATATTTTGCATCCGATAAAAGTCTCTCTCTTTGGTCGTATAGAAATGAAAATAAACCTAATAAGTGGTTTATCATTAGCAATCTAAGTACTTGAGAGTAATACAAGGCTGTGGATGTATGTAAACACGAAGCATAAGGAGATCGATATACTGTAATCTTTCTATGTTACTGAACTGTTCTACTTGCTTAATTTTTAATATAAGAAATTGGCGCGCGTAGGAGTCGATCAGATTAGTACACGAACACTATTGTGTGTAAACAATAATTTTAACACTATTGAAAATATCTCCTTTAAAGGCACAGAAGGATTTGAGCGTGATATCACGCTAGGCGTCCGGAACTATTTTTGACTGCTGAAATTCCCTCCCGCGTAATTTTCACACAACATCTATGAGTGCGCATGCGCTAATACGCTTGGGTTTGTATTGTTGTGAATGAATTCACGTGATGTAAAACAAATCGTAGTAAGCTTTTCTATACTTCCGGTATTGCCAGCTATATCAGCAACAACAAAAATAGGACCAATAGCGTTTTATTTCAGTAGGAAAAACGAACAGCGAAAATGTCATGAAATGCAAGGAATGCACGGAATACAACAAGTTCAAGGCAGCGACTTCGTTTAAGCGCATCGAATAGTACCCATTCCAACATTTTTTTGTTTAAATTGACGTGTTAGAATGGAAATAAATTTTACTTTTGAGTGATATACCGGCCTTCGTGATTAGATTAATATGCATTTACACTCCACACAGTGATATACTAAGCGGTATATCACTCAAATGTGAAATTTATTTCCTAATGTTAAACAGGATTTTAATTTGTGTAGTGTAATGAATGTTAATAGATAAATTGCAGTTATATAGATTTATATGTTTATATCTAAGAAATAATAAATGGCTCCCTGTATTTCATCGTAAAATAAAATATAGTCAGGAGTTAGGATGCGTAATTTTTAAAACGATAAAATATTGTATTGTGATAAATAAATATTGTGATTATAAAAATTATAATCAACTTTGTGCAAAGCTATATTCCCAACAAAGATGTTTAGTACTTGTTTTACTCTTTTAAATACATGTACGAAACAAAAACAATAAATATAAGTATATTCCATTCAAGATACACACCATTTAACTTGCATTATTTACATTTGTAGTGTTCATGTTCAGAAGAGTAATGATTTTCTTTCTCATGCTGAGCCTTAAAAAAAGAAAAAAAGGGGAAGCCAAAATAAAAAAGTAAGTGTCTAGTGAGCCTTGAACCCTGTCCGCGTGGGTGACAAACTATGATCGTAACCACTCGACCAATTCTGACAACCGCTTTCTACATCCGTATTTAAAACTACTTATCTCATATCGATTTTATATTACGCCTCATCCGTTACACGGTCTATTTATGTTAAAATTGTATTTCTTGAATATACTTACTTTTACACATTTTTATTCAAATAATTATATATCTGGCATAGTTTCGTTCACATTTTCTGCAATATCGATATTCAGTGTACCTTTACAAACTAAACCCCTGCTTTTATCTCAGCGCATGCGCAATTAAATCGGAAAAACCCCAACTGCTGGCAGCTTAGGTTATAAATAGTAACACAATAGAGAAGTGATTTAAGCGGGATATTTAACAAATATGAGAAGTTTGAGTTTCCTATTTAGTCACTTACACCGAAAGAACAATCGCCCCAGTGACACGGTTGCGTAATCTAGCACCTTGAGTACGGTATAAAGCCTATGCGGTACGAAACATAAAAACGCCCGAAGATCTGGTAGCGCCCGACAACTGGTATGAATCCAGTATGTTTATATGGGTAAAGTAGCAGCTTATGTTAGAATTTGTATTCAGTTTGGAATTTTTTTTCCTTCTGGAGTATTAATCCGTACTAAATGCCTTTCTGAAATTTATATGGTAATTTTGATGGATCACTTTGAGGAGTGATATCACCAGTAAGTATAAAGTATGTAGTTAAATATGACGGCTTCGAAACAAAAGCACCATTTTAACAATAAATTGAGGACACCGTGGTAATTCATATGCAGTCTGTGGCCTAGACGTCTGCCTACTGTTATATGATTCACAACATCAAGTTTGTAAAATATATTGACAAAAAGACAAAAAAAAGATTTAATCTAAATTTTCTTTTACAATGTTTGGAAATTTACTGAGATGGATTTATTATTTGTCACCGAAAACAAAAAGAAATGATTACAATATTTCCGATCAAACGATCGTCAAATGAATTAAACTCACTTCGGACAGATTAATCTTACGTTAATGTAAACGTGTTCGTCCTCTGTAAATATATATATTTATGTGTTCCTACGAATTTAATGATTATAACAACAATCAGAGGTAGTCTATAAATTAAATGCACGTAATTGAACATGAAGTCAAAATGGATGGTTGTAAAAAATGCAGTAAGTCAAACCTAATTACGTATTAGGACAGACTCATGTATCTGGACTGAATCGAGTATTGTTACAGAATCGAGTATCGGAAAGTATCAAATATTTGGAATTTATTATATATTTTCTAATTGCCACATTCACTTGGCCTTAGAGATTTCGTTCAGTATTCTACGGTACTGCACGTTGACAGGGAATGATACTGAACGTTAGCAAGGGAGGGCGGTCCTAGCTATTAGCTGTACGGTCTATTTTATTTGTTTGCAGACATCGTTATAATGAGGTTTATACGTGAAAGTTTAACCGTTTCTTACAATTGAATAAACTATGATCTTAAAATGAAAAAGAAACTTTAATCATTTTCAAGTAGATGATAAAGAGTATCATTTTTAAAATAATTCAAACTTTTTAGGCACGCAATACCAGTTATGGTTACGAAAGATACTGGTACGTATATCAGCCGAGTATTGATTGACTCAAAAGGAATAATGGTTTGCATGGAGTCATAAGAAAGAGAAAACACTTTATAAATGAATATCAAAATGATTTATTCACATTTCAAAGTACAAACCTGCATTCATATGAAAAGTGGATGGCAACTGAAGTTTCTTACCACATAAGTGACGTCGCAGTTCCTCATAATAGATGACGTCACGTATAAACAACAATATTGAATTGAGTATTTTAATACGAAGTAAGGAAAATTTATGGTAAAATGATAATTGTCTGAAACATTTCAAGATTCATTTATTGTTGTTCGGTAACAGAATGTCATTTTGTTCATTTTCGATATGTAAGTATATACATGTAATAAAAAGGTCATTGAACTTGCAAGCTCGTTGTTCCCGCCAAATCAGCTTGTTCCAATTAATACAAGTTCAATAACCTATAATATCGACCAGTTGGTCAGTATCAAATATTCGGAATATATCGAATATTTGCATCGGTCAATATCGAGTATTCGGACAGTATTGAGTATTCGGACAAACTCAAGCCACCATATATTTAATTATTTAGAACTCAAATATAAAGCTTAGATGCAAAGAACAGTTTTATTGCTTAAATAAACTTGTTTTTATACCTACATATTATATCTTCCGTCGGCAAGTGACATGAGCGGAAGTAATTTAGAGTGAAGATCATGCAGTGCAATCGTTATGTGGCATTTGAGTCGAATCTTAAAGTTTGGAAAAACTACCAAATTTCTCACATTATACAATTTAATTACATTTATCATTTATACATGAAATAATAAAATCCTAAAATAATGTTTCCTTGCCAAGACCTCCATATTAAAAGATAATTGATTTTTATCTAGATCAGACGCACATAAAATTTAAAAGTTAAGTACACTTTGTTGGTGAACGGATATATGTACATTGTTTATGTTTTAAATTTACTGTTTTAAGTTTTAATGTACCTTCCCTTTAATATCTAACGGATGTTTCATTGGCGTCGTATAATTGGCGTCGAACATCTCATTTTGTATAAACAGGCTCATATATTGCAAGAGCTTGTAAGGAGAAATAAGTTCCTACCACCTTCAATTGATTTAAAACAGAGTCAAATGTAATTAAGCTACAACTTACTGCAGATTTCCTAATAGCGTGCCGTTTCAGTGTTTGTTGCGTATCGATTGAATTCATGTAATGAATGACTAAAGCGTCTGTAGGCGGAGCTACATTTTACACAGCATAGAGAGCAATCAGATAACCTCATACGGAGAAAAAAATATATAAATCGGTCATCTTATTTACGGCATTCAATAGTGTTAAGTCGGGCTTTACGTACATGTAGCCTGTGTGCTAGAGTCCCATCAAAGAAAAGGATATACGCATACAACATGTACGTGTAAAATCCAGTACAAGTGTCAATTTAGTGTACCCTATATATCTGTCACATAAGTAGAATGAATAAAAAATATTGTAAATACACATTCGATTTCGCACTTTCATAATAATTTGTCTATCAATGATCGGATCGCAATACTCGCATTATGCATTATAAAATACGACTTCATGTATACTGATATCTTGTTACAACCGCGCATGCTTTGCACGTGCTGTAGTGTTTCTGCTAAAATGTTTCTGTCGATGCTCTGAAATCTTTAAAATGATAATCTGTGAAGAAAGAAATGTAACAAAGACCGTTAAATTTAAAGACAGGGTTTATATCTATCATGTACACTTTTGACTATTAGATTATATGTTCAATCCCTGCTGAAGATATCTAGCGCACATGTCATCAGAGTCGTTGCGTAAAACTGGAGAAACCAGTAGTAAATGCAGCTTTCAAAAACAAAAAATAGAGCGTTTACCTATACCGGTAGTCCAACTATATAGACATAATGCAAAATATCATAAAAGTAAAAACTTAAAATGATAAATGCGGGTTTATTTCTTGGACTACCTACCTACACCGGTAGACAAGTACAAGTTGTCAAATCGCCAGTACAAATGAAATTTACTTTGTTTTATAAGTAGATTCGTTCACTTACTAATGGTGACGATTACATGCACAATCGAGCCAAGTATTGATGTTTTCAATTTGTGTTTAGTTTATCAACAAACGATTTGACTTTTCGTATGTTTATACAGCGATACATTTGCCTGAATCTGAGATGGTACACCGAGCGCATGTACCATGTATATAATTAACCTTAAGTTTAAAGTGTTGTCAGTCACTGATCTAGACATTTTTCGAGACGAAAGTTATTTTTGCCGGATATTTATTAACATTAATTACTATGAATATACGTCTTTTGTATTACTAAAACGGACAAAATGACCTTTAAACTTTAGTACGATGCAACAAAGCGTTATGTGGATAAGGTAATAGAAGCAGTTACAATGCTGTAGCAATGATATATATGACGTCAGTGTAGCGCATGCGTGTTTCTATTTTAATTGTTTCATGCAATGAAGCGTTATCTGCCGAAGCAAGTAGTCAGTCGCTACAATGTTATAGCACGTATGGAGTATGACGTCAGTTTCGCGCTTTTGTTATTATTTTGCTGTGGAACAGTCGCCATATTGGAACCGGAGTTCCACTAGAATTCGTTCTATCGATCTTCTTAGGTGAGTTGTTGTATTTTTATGAATGGCCGAAGAAACTATATTATTAATATATTGATAGCGTTGTGGCTACAGAGTATAGCCTGTTTTGGGCTTTATAATAGCGACCACGGTGATGACCTACATTAGCAATGCAAATCAATTAGAGTTGCGTCCCTTGAATAAATATAATGAATATTTATGAAGCGCTATATCAGCCAAAGAATGGTGCCGATTTATTTCGCTTTAGAAATGATTAAAAACGGAATTGCCGGAAAACAGTCTAATTTGAATATTTAATTAAGACCTTTATACCTCGGGAAAAACCCGCAAATTATCCGATAGCCGTAATTTATCAGTACAAAAACAAGTGTCAAAAGTTTGACAACTGTTGATTTTCCGTTAATCGGTCGATTTCGCTTGGTTTTCAGGTTTTATTAGAAAGGTTTGAATAAAGTTTAATGTTTTCCTTTATAATTATAAACAAAATCAGCCGGACAATGAATGAATTTAGTCCGAACCAAACATGTTGACATGTACAAAAAAAGCCAAAATGGTGGTAGTTACGAAAAATTAAATCCCTGTCAGACTACAAATTCTACAGTCTGGAAATTTTAGTGTCTTCTCCATGCAGTAACAGTGAGTTAGTTATGGGAGATAGAGCGGTGGTATACGTAAGATGGCGTCATTTTTAAATAATGAATATGCAGGAAAGAACAATAGAAAAATACAATTTTTTTAATATCTTTTGTTAGGAAAAAGCGCATGGTATTTTTTTCAGTGTACTGAGTATGTTTAAATTATTGTGAGGCAAATTTCATATCAATATCTTGTTGGTGAAAGTTTATTTGTTTTTCCAGCTGGAAAACCAGAAAGTAATGTTTTTATCAGGTCTGTATAGATCAGATAAATATTATGTGAAAATTTAACTTGCGCTTTTTCTTTGAAAAAAACAAAACGTTATTTAAAAAATTGTACTTTTCGATTGTTTTAGTGCCATCGGGCTGTTTTAGCTCATTCGGGGTTAATACCCCAATCGGGAGATATGCTCAGCCTGTTGAAGTACAGCCGTAGCCATTATTCTGTACACTGTAATGTAATACAGTAATCGTCTCATATAACTGTTAAGTTATAATTTTCTTGTTTATAAATTTTACGAAGGTGAATTTCAGTTCAATCGACGCTGATGCAAGGAAACAACAACTACTGTATATATTATACATTTCTAATCTCGCTTTAGAAAGGATTTCCCTAGTGAAAAAATATACAGGAAATATGATTAGGGGTGCTATATTCTCTGCAGGTTCAACAGTGATTCACGAATATAAAATGTCTTAAAACAGTTCATTCTAAACGTGCGTCGTATAAGTCAGATTCTATACAACCGTGTCTTCTTAGAACAGCAAACGTTTCAGAGACATAGCCGAGGACACATTTTCCTCCATCAAACTTTTATTATATGGACTAAATAACATAAAAGTGTAAAATCTTTGTTTCGTGTTGATTGTAGCTAACTACAGAATGTAACATCGACGTCATTTACTATATGTACCTGTGTGTAAAGCAAACACTGAAACGGCACGGTATTATGAAATCTGCAGTATTTGTACAAACGACCATACACGTTCCTATTGTGCGACAGTATTTACCTGGCACTCATTAATCTTCGCCAATATCTACGTGTACGTTCGGGTACACACGTGTTTTCGTTGTTTCAATTGATTATCATATCGAACAACATAAGTTCACACCGCAAAGACAGTGGCGTAGTGGTAAGATGCCTAACTTGTATACATGATTCCATGAGTTCGAATCCTCCACAGATAATTTTAATTTTTATGGGAGTATGTTTTTTTTATTTAATTTGTGACAATGTCTTATGCACTGTTTTCGCTTTAACATATTATATGATTTCTGTTTTTTTTTTTTTTGTTATTGTTGGTTATTTTTTGTTTTGTTTTCTGTGTTTTCATGTATTAATACTTATCCTTGATATTCATTGCATTTCAGGAATTGCATAAAATAACATCATCCGTTGAATGAATGTTTTTCCGTCTGTCCCTGGATTCTCTTCGAAATCCTTCGAGATATTAGCCGAGGCAATCTTATCTCTACAGCATAGCTGTTTTGATGATTTGCTTGTCGACATTTTCAGTTCTATATACAAATGTATGTAGGACGACGGAGAAAGAATGCTCAAATAGTAATTTAAAAATCTTGAAACCCTGTGATGAACAAAGACAATAGTGAATACATTTAATGAAATGAAACTATTAAAAAAGTAAAACAAAAAACCAACAAGCAAGACTCGAACCTGCATACGTTGGATTGGTAGTAAATGCCTGAGCCACTACACCATTGCGGAATCCGATATCTGGTGCAGTACGAAATTGATATTTTATATCAATCGCTTGTATTACCGAACACATACGAAATATTCATGAGTGCCAGTTCAATATTGTCCCATAATACATTACATACAGGAAGTAAACAACTCTGTTTTACCTTATATTTATACCACAAGTGATGCGTTTAAACGATTTTAAAATTACTGTAAATGATACACTGAAATTACAAGCGTTTACTGCAATCAAGATATATATGAACGCTATTTTACACCAATAAAACATACTTACTTGAACTCTTTATTGAATTACGTTAAAATTCCATTGCTTTTTTTGTTTAAACCTGAAGTGGAAACAACATTTTCTACGTCACTAGACAGAGCATGTGACTCTTATTCAGCGTTATAGTTAAACTGCGATACAGTAACTTTTCTACGGCACTTTTAGCACAGATTTAAAGCCGTACTACATACCAGTGTCAGTGTTTATTAAGTAAAAAAAGTCGTTTCGATAAGATGTTTTAAATGCATTACAACAAGACATCCAGATTCAAAGATCAGACGCGCATAAAGTACAGTTAAGTACACTTTGTTGGTGAACTGATACATGTATATGTTTTAAGTTTATTGTTTGAAGTTTTTATGTACTTTTCTTTTAACATCCAAGTGATCTTGTATTAGCATCCGACAGCTCCTTTTGTATAAACAGACTAAATAAAGTTACCTTGTATGAGCTTATAAAGGGGAATAAGTTCCGTACATATGTAATTCATTTAAAACAGAGTTAAATGAAGTAAGCTGAAACTAAATTGAACAAACGACCATTCACAACCCTGGAAGCAAGTAACTTTCTTTTTACCTGATATTTATACTACAAATGATTTGTGTTATCGATTTTATAATTTATGTAGACGATACACTTGAATCACAAGCGTGTATTAATAGAGTTGTGCGAGTTATGACGGACGTGACTGTGAACAGCGGATTGCCTACATAACTTGGGGACTTTCTCAAGATGATGTTCGGTACTTAGGCCAATATAAACATAATTGTGTTTGTTTATCGTCAAGCATACAAAAAATCTGCAATCGTTTTTAAAATTTCTTATTTTATTTGAATTTATGTGATACAAATCAATTAGAATCAGAGTCATCGGAACTAACTCCAAGCTGACGCATAAGCTTTGGAATTTTCTTTTTGATAAACTTGTTGTATTCAAGCTGATTCTCCCGGATGATGTCACTAAGTGGCCGTTTCTTTCTCCTTTGTGCACGCTGCTCATTCATGTTAGCTTGAGGAGGGACAGGCGGTTGATTATCGGCCGTATCATCACCCGGCTCCAGTTATATATTGGCCGTACATTTGAATATGCTTGGCCTTTCAATTTGTGATAAACGAAGGAAATTTTACAACAGTAAAAAAAGGTAATGCAAAACTTTCACATTTAATTTCAATACGATACAATTTTCTATATTCAAGAGTAATACATGTATTAGTTTAAATACAAAACATATCTGTATTTAGATCAGTTGTATCCATTTTTGTGTTTGACACGTTGAACGACACGAGAAAAATGTGCTATGATAAAAGTATAATACTTAAATCCATCAGCGTATTAATTTGGGGGAGTGTGTGTGTGAGGGGTAAGCTTACTGGCAATTGGGGCATTTCAATTACATATGTTGTTTTGATATGTACAGTGTCTTCATTAATTCCTATCATTATTTTTTGTTGTAAAGAGAATGGACCCAGACTCAAGAAGATTAATTCTAGCAGTTTTGCCAGCTTTAGTTCAACCGCCACCAGATGTTACGGAATATCTTGGCATGGTACTTTCCATCATACTATCTGTCGTTCGCCTCCCCCCAGACCCTATGCTAGACATTCATCATCGTCTGTTTGCCAACGACAATAACGTATATGTAGGTAAAGACGTTTTCAGTGCTTTTTGCTTGCATCGCTACCAGTTCTACGAGCTTACAGGAGAAACACCGGAGACATTTATTGATTTCATCAACTTTATGGATATACCAGATGAGCGTGAACACAAACTTAGTGTACGAAATAGGCTTCTTCTCTTTATGATTTGGATCCGATCATATCCACTGTACAGCATGCTGTCAGCACTTTTTGACGTCAGTAAATGTACTGTTAAGGATAAAAGAAAAATACTTGTACCTATTTTTGAACGAAAATTACGATCATTTATTAAATGGCCTTCTTTTGATCAATGGAATGAACAAAGAGGTAATTGGAGCAAATTCAAGTAGCTGTTGGGGCTATCGACGGGACATCGCACGAAATCGAAGAAACAAGAAGGTCAAGATGGCCATATATTGCTCACCATGCTACCATTTGCTATAATACAAGGTCATCAATAGCGGAAAGGGTCAGTTTTAACCTAATGGTCATGATTTAAACACTCTTGGTTGAGGTGGTTTCAGAAATAAAGACTTTTAAAGTTTTTTCCTGTATAAGCCTATGCAAAATCAAGAGACTCCCGAGTGGAGTCAATTTTGACCCATGCAGGGGTCATGATTTGAACAATCTTGGTAGACGTTCACTAGCCAATGCCACGTGCTAGATATCTAAAGTCTAGGTCTTGAGGATTTAAATAAAATTCCATATATAAGCCTCTGTAAAAACAAGTGACCCCCGGGAGGGGTCAATTTTGACTCGGGGATCATAATCTGAACAATCTTAGTAGAGATCCACTAGGCAATGTAACATGCTAACTATCTATGCTCATAGGCCTTGTGGTTTCAGAGAAGATTTTTTAAGTTTTTCTTACATATTTCAAAATAATCCCCGACACTTAAGTGTTTCGTTCTGGCTTCTACGCATGTAAAAATGCTGTAGCGCATTTATCTCTGTCCTGTATATTTTACGCTCGTGTAATTCAAAACCTATATGACTAACATAAATGCGCTAGGTCAGTCATTTTAATCTCAAAATCCGTACAAAATTTAATCTCAAAACCCGTACAAAATTTAATTGACATTCAAATTGCACCAAACTGAACATTTCAAACGCCGCGCGTAATAACGTCAGACGATAGTTCACACGACGTTATGACTCAACGTTCATCTTTCTTGATCCCCTAACTTTACTTGATTGCAATTTTGTGAAAAATAAATCTCCGAAGACCCCCTTTTTGAATTTGTGATGTTATTTGCTAGGATCTGCGATAAATCATTGTTTGAGTCGTTAGTTGATTGAATCTTGTTCCGTTGACCAAAACTTACCTTAAAGTGAGTCGGGAGTCACAATTTCGGGCGAAGAAATGGGCGGATTTTCAGTATTAAACGTTTTGCGCTGGAAAAATTGACAGATAAAGCATCTAAAACTTTATATTGACGTATTCCGCAGGTAGAGAGCTAGCATATGGTGTTATCAAAATTACACTAGGGTAATATTTGAAACAGGTATGCTTGTTAAACGTCGATTTTACACCACAGACACCCGACGTAGCGTTGCTAGGAAACGAAATGTAAAATTAAAAAATTAAAATGATCACAATGCGTGCAATACGTTTTAGTACCAGTAGGCAAAATTTCATAACAATCGATGAAAACTCGCTTTTTGACGTCTGACGTCGGACAAAGGTCGCATGCTACCTTAAAACTACTTTTCTGTATTTTTATATATTTGTCTTTACTTTTTTATTTATTTAGAGGTTGAAAAATATATAGGTTTAACAATTTTCTAAACATAATAAGAACGGTACAAATTTTTGTATTGCATTGGTACAGGTGGCACTTTCCTGGCCTTGCCTATACGAATGAGTCTTCTCAGCAATTTTCTGAGAGAACTTAGGGGAAGATCCCCTGGTGGATCCCCGTATTTTAGTAGGGCTGATAATTTTATAATGTATTACCAAAATCTACTGGTCGTGAAACAGTTTGAATAAATATGTAGGCATGAAATGCATAACAAGATTAAGCTTGGTACATTTGTTGTAGTTAATTTATCCCGGAGATACGTAAGTCAGATATACCTAGAGTATGAACCTCCGGGTTGTAGCCACGCTGTTCAGTGACTTTGGCCTGAGAGTTTAAGTAAATATACCCTGGCAACTTCCAGTACAGTTTTGACTGCACTTGCACCTCGAGGGTTGTAGTCACTACACCCAAGGGGCGGAGTTATTCTCCTATATTAAGGGCTCACGAACCAGAACGGCTACACAATAGTGTCGGTTTATCTGAGAAAAAAGCCAGCCTTATATGACAAGGTACGACTGACATTAGGATTCCACTATACAAAGTTTTTCTCTTTAAAGCACGTGCAATTCGTTTGCACACACGACCGCCTTTTAGAACTTCAGTACATTGATGTTCAGTCAAATCATCACCTTTTGGACTTGAATGTTTAGTAGATCCTTACACCTTTCATTTGATGTTGAAAAAGTTAAACTATATACAGTTTACGATATTTTCCTTTTTTATTTACAAGGAAAAAGAACATTTGTTGACTGAAAGAGATAACTTGATAAAGAATGTTTATGAACATATTTTCTTGTTAATGTTTTTCTTTGTTTCGTAGCAACATATGAGGTATGTGCAAACTTATATTGATGGCAAACTTACAATTACTTCAGCTACTGGATAGCATTAAAATTTCTCATGACATATAGCCTATGGAATATACTCTTAAGAGGTAAAGTGTTGCCACTTATGCAATATATAGGGTCCGTTACTACTTAATGACATACATGCTATAAAATGTTAATCCATATCGTTTTATTAGTTAACAATATCAAAGCACTGAGAGAACTGATATGCGATGCTATATTTTCAATGCAGATTTTACTTGATGAAAACATTTCAGTGATACATCATGTATGTACATTGTACATGTTTTCGCATTACAACAGCAAACCATTAAATAAAATAGGAAGACTGTAATCGCCAAAGGACATATAATTGCCTTCGGACTGACGACTTTAGGCTAATATGAACATTTCGGGTGTTTATCGAATAATGAAGAACAGCCTAAATAAAGGCAAAATGAAAAGTTTAAGTAAAGATGCAAGTCATCATAATGTCGACTGCAGATAGCTTAACAAAGTAGATTACGTAACTATGCAATCTGCTTTGTTCTTGTACATACAATTCTTAAGTCACAACAACAGCGAATGAGATGTGACGTATTGGTATTCTTCCGTATTTTCCATTGTGTTCGAAATCATAACACGTTTAATCAAGTCTCGCCGATAAACAATGTATTCAGTGCAATGTGTGGCATAACTGCATATTTGCACATAAGTTTGGTGACATGCTACTAAATAAACGCCAGTTGTGCATATTTGTTCTTGAAAAACGCACTACGTTTCCTTATATATGTGTTGATTTGATGCTCGTTGAAAGCTCCAATTTGTATCTGTATATTATTAACAAACGGTCATGTACAAAAGTTAGTCTGGACTTTACCAAGTAATCATACCCATCTATATTAACAAAACCAAATTAATAAAAATGGGTAAATTTTTTACCAAAGTCTGTACTGTCGTGGTCAAATATGATAATCATTCCTATAACTTATTTTGTTAATAGTATGAAAAATACACTTGTATCACTGGAATCAGCAAACTAACTGGCACCACATGTGTCTTTGTCCGTCTTCCTGTAAAACGCTCTGTCTCTAGAAAGTTATTACTCAATTCTTTGATAACGAACGATGCCTCAACAGATAAGTATGAGTCAAGAGTTCCATAATCGATTGAAAGCAAATTAGCCGACTTTGTCAACGTCATTTTCGTGGCATGTTTTATCATTTATGCAAAATTGGACTTCTTTCAGCATCATCGCTTCCATTCACTAACTGGTTATAAGGTTCTATTGCACATGATTTTGAACAAATATATCCACATATAGCTGCCAGCGATACCGCTGTTAAAGTACATCCGGTCACCAGAAACATATAAAATGAATTTCCATATTTGTAATTGTGGTCGCTGGCAAACTTAACGGTAACGAAACAACGGGCGATGGAAAGAATGCCTGAAATGTATAAGTGTCATTATCAAACAAAATATGTATGTGTCAGCCAGGAGAAGTTCAGTCATGTAACTGCTGTAAAAGAGGAAAAGAACATATTATTATATATGTGTAAATTATTCAGTTATTTAAGAAAAAAAACAAAAGTCGGTCTAAACTTTTCCTGTTATTCAAACTTTAAAGTAACAATAGCAGATCGTCATTTACATATACAAGCGTGGAATCATTTGTCAGACTCTAAAATAGTTGGGGCTGAATAATTGTAATGTCATTTTCTCCATTGATCGACTGAAGGTTCGTCATTTAAAGACTGTCATGATTGATATTTTTATTGATTATCGCAGAAGTGGTTTTAATTTTTTCAAAACATGAAATTAAAGTGATGTAACATCCATTTCAAAAGGTACATGTATACATTATCAAGTATGCAGAAGTGTAGTTTAATCCTGTAACTTCATTTGCTCATGAATCCAAATCAATCTACTTGTATCATTTCTTGCAACTGCGAGGTCCATTTTGTTTTTTTTTGTTTTTTGTTTTGTTTCAAGTGCTATTTGGCACGATATAATCGGCAGTACTGAAACAAACATGAAACAAAACAGAATAGCACTTGAAACAAACATGAATCCAAATCAATCTACTTGTATCATTTCTTGCAACTGCGAGGTCAATATTTTTCACTTTCTTGTGTAAGACCTTTCCGCCCTTCTGTTCAGACTGCAGCTGAAAAGTTACTGCAAATTTAAGAAATCAAACGAATGATTTAGATGAAATGATAACGATAGCAGACGGAAAATTTCTGTCTTACTTTGAAAAACAAAAGCTGATCAGATATAATGCACTTGCATATTATAAAGCTCAACCAATCACAAAAACGTTATTTCTTTAAAACATATGACAAAGTTCACATACATTATTGATAAACATTTGGTACACTATTAGGCCTATACTTGTACATGTCTTTCGAAATAGCAACACTGAAGATGAACATATTTATTTGTGAAATATTGGGCAACGAACTGACATACTTCCCACACGGAGCACTTTTTGACACTTTGAAATTGTACATATGTATTTTATAACTATGGTTTGTTCTATTAACTGGGCAATACTTTTCATTAACCTTTATAAAACATTTTGTCAGGCCTGAAAAATGACTAGAAGGTTCCACTAAAGCCATAAAGAAAAATAAGTCTAATCTCTAATGTAAACAAACAAATAGCATACTGCATGCATTTCTTGGTGGATCAAAAACGAGATTGTTGTGACTATATTTTGTTAAGAGTTTACATACGTTTTTAGACAGAAAGATTTTACACCGCAATTGCAGTTTTGGATAACTTCTAACTAACACGACCCAAGCAGTTTCTTATTGAATGTTGAAAGTTTTCTTTCTGTGCGGTTACCATAGTAACAAGAAGTCCGCAAAGTTATCATAGTAACAAGAAGTCAGTATGAATTACTATCTAATAAAATCTGATCAAGTACTATATGAAGATGATAGTTAGAAAATGGCTTCACAATCGGAAAGTTAACAGAAGGTCATTCGAGCTGCAACGATCATAAACTTTCACTACAAAATTTCTTGCTCACGCGATTTAAACCCTATTGCTCTTCGCTGCACAAAGCATAAAACTTACCAGGTAATAGGATTATCACAGGTATGAAACACACGTAACAAAATCTACATGACCGAGCATCAAAGTGACTGCAGCAGGTTCGGATGCATACGCACACTCCATAAAGCATAAGCAAACCTTCTAAAGTAACTGCTACAATCTCGATAGCACAACTATGTACGTCTGAATACTCTGCAAAAACGGGTAAATATATTTCCAAATTAAAAATTAAAGAAACAATAACAAATCACTGAAAGCAACCGAGCTGTCTCGACAGTGTTTTATGAACGTACTGGCGGTCAGTTATCTTCCCTATAGTTTCAGCATATTTTTTACAGATGAAAATATTTCAACCTAACAGGAGGCTTGAACCTTCCTCACATAAATAATAGCGATGGATACAAAATAATTATGATTAATATTATTTACTGTTAAGAGCCGAGAGCTTTCTCCAAATCAGATCGTGAAGATCATATTAGATTGAACTCCACTAGCATTGCGTACATATATGCTGTTATAGAACAATATTTTCCCGATGTTAACATTGTTCCTTCAACACTGCTACATGTATATAGAAACATGTACTTGTTTAAATTTGGAGAAAGAACATATTTACCTCCATTATCGAAACACCCATAGTTACAATGACTGTTAAAGTCATATTCACTGTTAGTGCAGTTCAGTTTAAATGCCCATTTATCTAGAAGCAATGCTGTGAGTTGTATGACGAATGATGCCGGCAAAAGTACGGCAATGGCTGTAGCTATACAGCCTTTAACTGTCCAACATCCTATACAACAACGGCAAAACCTCTCAAGGTTGTCTTTTAAATCATCGCATATAGTTCTCGCGAGACTCATAGCTGTCTTTGGAAATAAAGCAAATCTTTAGAAATATTTACACAATAAAATTGTCATGCTGCATTATTGTCAGATACTATGCTAAGATTAAAAGAAACGCTTTGACGTGAGAAATCGGAGACTTTGGTAAGTTATCTTTCCTCAATTAGGTTTTAGAGTATCTAGGTATTTTCTTTGGCAGAACAAAAGTAAGAAAATGCCACACATATTAGCTGGATATACTTATATGTATGTAAGGAGCAACGATAAAGTCAAGGATTCCACCCGATAGCACTAAGTTATTAGGGCAACCAATTTTAAGCATCTCTCTTTGGGCGTATGGAAATTAAAATAAATATAGTAAGTGGTTTGTAATAAGCAATCTTAGTACTTTAGAGTACTGCAGGGATGTGGATATATGTTTACACGAAGCATTAGGAGATCGGTATACCTTTCTATATTACTGCACTGTTCTTTTAAGATAAAATCGAACATTAAAAAACCGGCGCGAGTAGGATTCGATCAAGTAACACGGAACACTATTGTGTGTAAATGACAATGTGATTTTTTATAGGGTTTTCATTTTTTATAGTGTAATACATATCAACAGATAAATTGAAATTACATAGATTTTTGCTCGTATATTTTGTTACAAGTCTGGAAATTTTCATTATTCTAAGAGTATTAATTTGTAATAAATGTCTTTCTGAAATTTAAAAACGTCATTTTGAAGGATCATTTTTAGGAGTGATATCACTAGTAAGAGTAATTAAATGTGACGGTTTCGAAACACGGACGAGTCTAATGATAAATCGAGGACACCAGGGAAAAGCATATGGCCAAGACGACCGTCTACCGTGATATGGCAAGCAGATTCATGACATGAAGTCTGTAAAGTATACTAACAGCATGACCAAAAAGCCCTTCAGTCAACCCGTTCTTTCAAAAGGTTGGGAAATTGCTTGAGATATGTTTTTAGAAGTAATGAACTTTATTATTTGTCGTCGAAAAAATATAGAAACTATTTAAAAATCTTCCGATCATATGATCGGCGAATGTTATAAACTCCTTTAAACAGGGTTATATTACTTAAATGTACATGAACACGTGTTCGTCTTTCGTAAATAAGCATCGAGAGTACGAGCAGTAGCGAGTATACGGGCAGAATCGCCTAAAAAATTATTCCGATCATATGATATCCGAATGATAATAAACTAATTTCGAACAGGGTAACATTACTTAAATGTTTATGTGTTCGTATTTTGTAAATGAGCATTGAGTAAACGGACAGTATTGAGTATTCGAACAGTATCGAATATTCGGGCAGTATCGACTTTACTGACAGTTTCGAATATGTTCGGGCAGTATCGAGTATTCGAACAGTATTGAGTATTAGGGCAATATCGACTGTTCTGACATATGGGGTATCGTACTTTATCGAGTATTCGGGCTCTATCGACTATTGGACAGTATCGAGTATCGGACAGTATCGAGTTTTCCGGAAGTTTCGACTATTCGGACACTTTCGACTAACGGATAAAATAGAATATTTACAAAGTATCAAATATTCGGAGAGAATCGAATATTCGGACAGAATCAAGTATTTGGACGGTATCTATTATTCGGACAGAATCAAATACTCGGACTGTATCGAGTATTGGACAGTATTGCGTATTCTGACAGCATAAAGAATTCGGGCAGTATCGAATATTCGGACAGTATCGAGTATTCGAAATATTTCAAATACTCGGACATTATCGATTATTCCGACAGAAATGAGTATCGGATAGTATCGAGTATTTTGACATTGTCGAGTATTCGAGTATTTGCACAGTCGCAAGCGATCACACAAAAGCTGGCGTGCTTCAGCTTTTCAGAACTCAGATATAAAAATTTAAAGCAAAGAACTGTTTTATTCATTTAATGTAATTGTTTTCGTTTCTTTACGTTATATCTTCCATTGTCAGGTGGAGACTATGCAGACAAATTTGTTTGTGGAATTCTTGTCTAACTACAATTAATTTAGTAAGAAATCTACCTGGCGGGACAACATGTATTCCTCGAGTTATCCCGGGTTCTCGAGTTATTGATGCTCGAGTTATCCAAGGTAATTTCTAGTTAAACAAATAGGTAAAATGGTGGCGGGGACCGACAGGAGTCCTCGAGTTATCCGGGGTTCTCGAGTTATCGATGCTCGAGTTAACGAAATTTTACAGTATAAAGCTTTGAAATACTACCACAATTTTCACATGCTACAGATTTAATACATTTATCCTATAAACAAGAAAGAAAAAGTTTCTAAAACAAGGTTACCTTCACAACAAGACCTACAGATTCAAAGATATTTGATTGTTTTATCTAGATAATATGCATGCAGCTAAGTAAACTTTGTTGGTTAACTGATACATGTATACGTTTTAAGTTTACTGTTTTAAGTTTTTATTTACTTTTCTTTTAATATCCAAGTTTTATTGGCGTCCAAAAGCTCCTTTTTATAAACAGCCTAAATAAAATTACCTTGTATGAGTTTGTAAAGCAGAATAAGTTCGTTACACCTATAATTCATTTAAAACAGAGTAAAAGGTAGTAAATGTAAAGTTAAGTTGAACAAACGACCATTCACGTTCCCGGAAGTAAACAACGTTTTTTTACCTGGTACTTATACCACAAATGATTTGATTTAACAATTTTATTATTAATGTAGACGATACACTTAAATCACAAGCGTGTAATGGAACTAAGATAGACATGACTATTAATTTACACTAATAAAAAGATACTTACTTGAAAACTTTATTGAAACACGCTAAAACATTCCATTGTATTTATTGTTTAAACCTGACGTGGAAATCCCCTAACATTTACAACGTCACTTGAGAGAACATGTGACTCTTATTCAGCGTTATAGTTAAACTGCGATATAGTAACTCGGCATTTTTTTTATATCGCATCCTGCTTGTACTGAATTGCAGTTTTAAATCTGAGCTGGGAAATGTTGACGTTCACCCGCTTGAAACGGGGTCAATATTTTAGGATGTCCTTAAAAGCCTTAAGTTAAACCAGTGGCAGTATTCCCTATTTAAGAAAAACAAAGCCGTATGGATAAAATATTTACAATGCATACGATTATAAGATAGAAGACATAACTGATTGAACATAATGATTATTTACTCCGAGATCCCATCCATTTCATAATGAGCCTTGTTCGTCGATAGTTAGGGTCGTATGCTTTGCTAGCTGTATCTTTCCTGAATACAGCCGGTTGATTTTTTCCCAAAGTATTCTCCTGACCTGTGGTCAAGTTTTATATGAAATTGCATATAATATTTCCCTTTTTACTATAAAAGAAAACGTAAATCATCATTTTTGCAAATTTACTTTAAAACAAAAAACTAATGTTAGTCAATTTTCAATACAACTTAAAAGTCTGGTAGAGCCATGCCACCTTGCATTTGATGGTAAGAGAATAACATTGTTACATATATTAGATTTCCTATTTGTTTCTTTGCATGTTTCCTATTTGCTTCTTTTCATGTTTTGTATATGCTTCTTTGCATGTTTCCTATTTGCTTCTTTGCATGTTTCGTTGGGCGAGCTATTCGTTATTGTTTTGTATATTTACTTGAGATAATAAAGGAAGTAACAACCCATAATAAATTGAACAGGCATGCTGTTTTATTTCACCATTATCAATTTTGGTATAAACTACTACTGCTCCAAGGGAGACAATCCACTACAACCGGCTTCGTAACACATGATTTACCGCGTTCCTATATTACCTTATACCTGTAGAAATAGTCTACAATCATGCCCTGTTATAATGCAATAATCTCTTACTAACCTGTGATCAGTTAATGTACTAAACTTATATTTTTGATGAATGCAATGTTTCGTTGCATTCGCCATCACCATATTCTTGAAAATTATAGTATAGTTTCTTTGTATACTTTGTATATACTTTGTATATTTATATGCATTATATATAGCATGTGGACAATAATCAAAATCCCCAACCCTCGCAAAGCAACGCAAAGCAAAAAAGTAATTCATGTTCAAAATTATAGCAAACGAAGACTATACACATAAACTTACGAATCTTGAAATGCTGAAGATCCGCAG